>JBAMBL010000223.1:0-41247 GCA_037043405.1 Drosophila subquinaria
TAAATAATCATACTGTGAAAAGTCAATAAAATAAGTAGCAGCTCGCTACGGCGTTTACACAAATAAATGGAATATATTGTAGCATTTTTAATTTGCTTACTATAATAATAAAATTTATTTTTTTTCAGATACATTACGCAATGCAGCATCAAAATCATGTTTTTTTGTTTAAAAAACATTTATTCTGCGATAGTTTTATCAACCTGGACGATGCAATCGAGAAGGAATTGCTTTATCATCAAATATTACATAGCTTAAGGAGCGAACGCTACCCCATCTCAGAAATGGAAGCAATAATGCTTACTGCACTCCAAGGACAATTGGAGCTTGGCGATTATTCTGGAAGTATTAATGACTATGAAGCTGTAGCAAGCCACTGCTTACCACCTCGATTTGTTCCCAATATTCCTCAAGGAGCAGTTGCAATGCATCATCAGAGCTTGAAAGGAATGTCGCCAGTTGAAGCAAAAAAATCATTTTTAAACTTAATACAAAGCTGGCCTCTCCATCGTGCAACAATATTTGATGTTATGGTCAGTATACACTTTTTTTATCAATTTATTTATTTATAATCAACTGTGGTCTAGCAAAATAAAGCGAGGTGATTCCATGTTTTTCGCTAGACTTCGTCTATCACTCCTTTCCTCTAGAATAATCTATGCGTAGCTCCATCGCACCGGTTGGCACCATTTTGTGCGACAACCAAGCTCTAAGACACATTCGATTATTCATTTCTTTCCAGAATCAATGCGCTAGCTTTTGCATCTTCCTCCAATCCTTTGTGGTCGTTTTATACGCCTATCCTCTCCTCCATGCTT
The DNA here is from genome assembly GCA_037043405.1 of Drosophila subquinaria. Lineage (NCBI taxonomy): Eukaryota > Metazoa > Arthropoda > Insecta > Diptera > Drosophilidae > Drosophila > Drosophila subquinaria. Next base: position 819 of record JBAMBL010000223.1, read on the forward strand.
GCACTCTTTGAGAACAGAAGATCAAGCGACCTCATACGAGCAAGCACAAGACCGAGTCTATACGTCGACTGGAGGATTCTTTGGAAGGTTATCTATTTTAAAGCATGCGACCAAACTGAGCTCTGTAAAGCTGGTGGATTTGACTACGTTTTGGTGACCTGTGTCGTGTGTTGAGAATAATTCGGCTTAATGCCTGCCCAATCGTTGTTGTTTTTTGGTCGACGTTTTCTAGGTGCTCCTTGTGGCTGAGTCTTGTGTCTACCTATTATGACACCTATTAACCGAACGGCCCTGATCGGAGTAATTGTAGAAGGCTACTGTATGGGACCATCTGTTTTGTGCTCAGCAATCTGTAGCCCAACATTAGCTAGCTAATCCTTGACTGCTGCTGCTAAAATGCATAGCAACATCACCTTGTGAAGCACGTTAGCTCAGAGTGTTAAACCTGCAAAAAGCCGCAAGATCCGATCTAATTTCGCCAAATTAAACGCATTTTGAATGTCAAGCGTCATAACTACACAATACCATTCAATCTCTCAACACTCTAATTATTTCCCACTTATCTAGCCTATAATTAATTTATGTTTTTTTTTTGTAGTTTAATTCAATGTTCGTCTGTCTTTGTCTCTGTATGTCTGTTTGTCCGCGCGTCTACAAGCCATTGCTTTGTGTCGTTTGAATGGTACACTCGTTTAGTACATCAATGTCCAAATAAACTCCTTGCTCGCTTTTCCGGCTAAGTCACTCACTTGTTCAATTCCATCGGCCGTTGGATAGATTTCTCCAGCCCGTTGCAAACTTTCCACTCTATTAATTTTCCGACTTCATCGGGTTGGGATGGTTGAGGTAGCATCCAATAAAAATTACCAATTTCACCAGAAGGGCCCAACAGAGACATCCGCTGAAATCATTTAAGCTTTGCCTCCCCCAAGTACTCATGAACCACGAGACCTGCCAAATTTACTTTTGTTTGTTAATTTTCAATCAATAGTTATACCAAAGATTTCGTTCTTCCTATGTATATTGCTAGTCGCCCCATTCATGATAATGCGCAACTAGCGCAGACTGCCATCTGCAGTGATATTACCTACCTATATTATATACTAAATTTATGATTTGATAATCTAAATAAATAATTTTTTTTTTAGCAAACATTTACTTCTAATTGGCCAAGGATGTTATGGTTAGCAGTTGATCAATGTGGTATACACTTATTGGAACATCGGTCCAGGAATATATTATGTTCACATGAGTATGAATCACTAATATCATTTTCTCCAAACATGAATTCGCTGATGATATTTACTGGCACTGAGAAAAAACAATCTAAAGTCATTTTGAGTACATCGCAGGTAATTGTGAAATAAATTTAAGATTTGGTTTTTAGTAATCCTTCTGATTTTGTAGAAAAGATCTGATTATATTTATTTACTAGCTTAAAATTTCTGCAACATATATGTATGTATATCTTATAACGAAATGTCTACTTTCAAAACTTTTTTCCTCGGTTTTAAAAAAAAAAATGTTTTGATTGATAGTTTTGTTCAAACAATTTAAATAGTGACTGCAAAAAAAAATTCCCTTCGCTAGTATTTCTTATAATTTTTTAAAACTGCAAAAAAACACTTCCTCATTTTCATGCAAAAAGTGAATTTTTTGCAGTTTTCAAAAAATTATAAAAATTACTAGCGAAGAGATATTTGAAAAACATTTTTTGCAGCTACTATTTAAATTGTTTGAAGAAACTTAGATCAAAACACTTTTTTTTTTAAACGAGGAAAAAAGTTAAAAAAGTAGACGTTTACAAATGGGTACTCAAAGGGTTAAGGAACGTTTTGCATCATTCAAATGTAATTCAATAGACCTTTCCATTGATGCCAAACTTTACATGAACTAAGTTCAAAATTTTCTTATTATTTCGCACATGTCTGTATGTCCTAAATTCCAAACTTGCATGGTCTTTAATTTTCTTCTTTACGATTTAATTGTAATTTAAATTATTTATTTGTTTATTGCAGGCATTTCAAATAGCAACGCTTATTAAGGAATACTCCGAAATTGTAAAGGAAAAAGTCAAGTCATAATAAAAATAAGTTCTGGAAATCCACTACGTACACCGAGGAATTGCATATTCAAAAACAAAGAGTTTAAACTTCTTCCTTATGGTCAACTATGAATAAAATATAATATAACTAGATACATTAAAAATTTCTTTACGTTCTCTTATGGTTGACGTTATTTTCAATAAAGAACATATGCTTACATACTCTAATTTTTAAATCGAGAGTTAATATTGACTTTTTTCTAAGGCTTCTAATAAGTTAACTTAAGTTATATATTTCAGCAATTTGCATCACGAAAGATTTTATTTCCTTTAATTATAATCACTGTGGACGGCATTGCGAAATGCGACTAGCAATACATACAGGAAAAATTTAAAATTTGATACGAATGTCCGATCGGGTCGAATTATATACCGATCAAAAAGTATAATTTTACCTAACAAAGGTACATAGTATGCAGACATCTGCACGGCTGCATTCAAACTTGAGCGTCTCCGAGTACTCGTGAGTTTAATTCAGTTCCCTGAAGCAAATGAAGCAAAGATTTTCAGAGTACTCAGAATACAACTTATTTTAAATACAGAATACAAATAATTTAAAAAAAAGTACAAGGGTCTATTGACGTTGTCAAAAAAAAGTGCGTAACAGGCAGAAGGAGGCGTGCCATAAAGAATATATATTCTTGATCAGCATCAACTGCCGATTAGATATAGCCGTGTCCGTCTGTCAGTCCATCTGTAGCTAGCTAGAGATTCCTAACTTGGTATGTAGGTTCGTCTATATTGCACAAAGATTTAGTTTGTTTTAGATTTTGGATTGGACCACTATATCATATAGCTGCCATAGGAACGATCAGTCAAAAATCAAGTCTTTTTATAAACAAATTTTATGTTGTTTAAGATATCTGAACTATAGGCCTGCATGAATGCATTCAAAAGGGCAAATGAATCATTCACACTGAAAATGGGTACACTTTTTACTGAACAGCTTTGAAATGAATGTCAGTTAATGTTGTTCTAGTTCCTGTATTGACAGTGAGTATGAGTACACTATATACGTTGTACAGTATATAATGAGTACAGTATATTTGAGTACAGTATATTTGAGTACAGTACATTCACTGTATACCGAGCTATTTTTGAGAACAATATTTAAAAATTAAATAATTTAAGAAAACATTATAGATTCAACATGCAAGAAAAACACATTTATTTTTTATATTTTATGACATACAAGTCTCGTTCAGCTCTTCTATATTTGAATTTAAAAACATAATATTATTCACCATGTCTTTACTGGAGGCTATTTTGCTGCGTTTTTCAGAAATTAAAGTTTTTGCTATTGAAAAACACCTTTCGGATGCAGCACTACTTGCTGGAACAGCTAAAACCCTACAGCTAGCTTTAAACAGCAAAGGAAATTGATTCTTATTATTCGTCCACCAATTCAGGACATTAAAATCTTCCGTATGTATATTGAATGTGAACATTCTTATATGCCTCAATTTCGCGTAATATAATGGAGGAGATATTGTTGTCTTGAACTGGTTCACAATAATCTGCAAAAATATAATCTATTTGTGGAATTGATCTATTTTGGGGCTCTATTTCGCGTGTTGGGGTCTTTAAATAAATAGCCATCATAATTTGCTCACAACCTTTGATAGTCTGTATCTTTTCAAGCTCTGTATTGCTTGAAATGAGTTGCTTCATTTGTGCTATCCAACGATGAATTCTGATTTTATACAATTATTCTTTAATATTTAAACCAACTTGATGACTTGACTTGCGACTCTACATTACCATATATGTACTTATAAAAGGACAAACACAAACATGTAAACGAACACAGTTTTTTTACAACTATATAAAATTTGTTAAAAATGCAACATAAACTAACAATGTATATACATATAAAAAAAAAAAAAACTTACATTTTCTAGAGAGTCCATGTCAACGTTTTGCATGCTACTGAACCCAAATTCTCTCCTTATACTCATTTGTACAGTTGTGTGACAGGCCACTCAAGGTGTACTTATTATTTTGTTTGTTGTACAATGTTTTAATGAGAACAACTTTAGCTGTCACTCACTCCCAGTGAGTTATTGAATTTACTGTACTTAAAAAATGAGTTCAGTACATAATGAGTACAGTATACTACTGTACAGTACTGTTAAGTTAGAAATGAATGCATTCATGCAGACCTTTAATCTGAACCAATAGCGTTAATATTATTTTATTTTAAGCAGTGTTTGCTTTTCCATAGTAAGTACGGGGTCTCCGACAGTCGAGTATGCTGTAGCACCGTCCACTAGTTTTTAATTATTTATGTTGGTCACAAAATTGGATATCAGAAATTTTGGGGCATAGAAATGTTTTCGTGACTAGATTTTTGCATTAAATTTAAAAAAATAATATTAAGGCACTTATCCCCCTCGCTCGTTTGTTCAGTTATTTCGTAATTCAATTCAGTCCGCCTTTTTTGAATGTGAAGTTTTTGGTTTCAATTCATTTATTCAATTCATTCATTTCATTGTGAGACGAAGCCGAACTCATTTAATTCATTTGAGCATGAATGTCTCATTTGGCGTTTTGAATGCAGCCATGCAGACCTCAGTACATACTAAGACTTTTAGCAACTCAGCTGGTTTGTGAAAAAAGGGATGTAGGTGGGAGAGGCAATTGTTAAATGTTTACAGCGGATGGGGCCGCTGGCGCCTTATGGTGAAATTTTGTAGTTTGTCGAATGACACCTCACTCGTCGATAACCCAAAAACTGATTTAGAGATCAAAAGATTTTTAAATTTGATATTTTAAGAGGCCTCTTTTCTTTGCCTGTTTCTTTGTATGTGTACTTGTTTGAATGTTGTAGTCAATAAAATGTAGCGTCGTTTAATATTGTATATGACACATTTGTCAAAATTCGTTTTAGCGAGATATTACTAGTTAGCTTATATATAGATGTTCCGTAACAATGAAAGATGACAGCAGCAACAAAAAGTCGGAGCAGCCAGAGCTTGAGAGTTTACATAAAATCACAGGCTGATAGCTGTTACGCTTGTTATATGTATGTGTTTGAAATAATAGCTTTTCTAGCACTATTTATTTCTGTTTTAGCACTACCTTATTTATCCTAGGGAAATTAAATTTCTCCATCAATACCTTTTGGTTACTTAGATCGGCACATTAACTCAACCCATTGCGTTAAAATGTCTTCATACCTTTTATTATTTTAATGGGGAAATTAGCACTGCGACCCTTTGGATCTGTTGTGCCCCCTTCAAAACATATACACTCAGACCAACATTTATTCGTACACCCTTTTTTTACTTTAACAGCTATATTAGTCAAATCTTCACATTAAAAAAAAGTATAATTGGAAAGGTCGTTCAAATTCCGTTTGAATGATGCAAAACTTTCCTTAACCCATTACGTACCCATTAAATATTTTGAGTTCAAAAAAAAGTAAATTTTTCAACTTTTTTCCTCGATTTTTTACAAAATATATTTTGTATGCAGAAAAATTCTTCAAGCAATTCTAAGAGTGACTGCAAAAATTTTCAAAACTATTTTTGCTAGTATTTTTTAAAATTTTTTGAAAATTGCGAAAAATTCACTTTTTGTGTGAAAAGTGGGAAAAAGTGGGAAAAATTTTTTTTTTGCAGTCACTTTTAGAATTGTTTGAAGAATTTTTCTGCATCAAAATATATTTTGTAAAAAATCGAGGAAAAAAGTTGAAAAATTTACATTTTTTGAACTCAAAATATTCAATGGGTACTTAATGGGTTAAGAAAAATTTTGCATCATTCAAACGGAATTTGAACGACCTTTCCAAATATATTTTTTTTAATGTGAAGACTTGACTAGTTATTATAGCTGTTAAAGTAAAAAAAAGGGTGTACGAATAAATGTTGGTCTGAGTGTAGCTTATCCATCAACCCTAGCTCTTGCACGAAGTCGAGAATTTTTAGCGGGTTGAGGTCTGCTATGTCCTCCATCGGTAGGATTTGTTTCTTTAGAAAGCTACATCCATCTAGAGATAGAGCAGTGCATTCTGCTAGAATGTGCATCGTGGATTCCACCTCGCAATTGCAAAACCCGCAGGTTCCACTGCTTGCAATTCCTAACTTAGATAGGTGACTTCTCAGACTGCAATGCGACTGTTGAATTCGTGTCTCCTCTTTACTCCCGGGTTGTGTATCTTCCTATTCCACAAACGGTCAGCTGTTAGCTGGTTTGTTCCCTGCTGTATGCCTGTGGCCTGGGATCCATCTTAGGGTTAGCCTATTATGCGATCCTAGTCTCCATACCTAATAAAAATAACTTGCTTGCGCCGCACACTGAGGTGAGAGACCCAAAAAGTGACGATTAATTCAACCGTCCAAAAATTTGACCATGATATAATTTTTTATTTTGTATTGGATCAATAAAAGTACAAATCATTAACTTTTGAGTATTCCGTAGAGCATATTTTTTTTTTTAAATTTTTTTTTCATATAATTTTCCTAATAACGTATGCGGAATGAAATACGAACAACTGTTGTAATACAAATAAAAAATGTATTTCAAGTCCGACCAACTTCAATTTTTGATATGTTTTTAATTAGACTATTAGCTATTTTACAAAAAATATTCATGACCATAACGATCTGCCTTCCTCATATTTGCGGGTCCCTTGCGCATAGCCTCTTTAATTCCCTTTGTACCCATTTTAGCAAGCTCTCTTTTGATTTTTAATATCAAACAGTCGATGTTTTGTGGCTTATATTCCTTACTCCAAACATTTCTTTTCATATTTGACCAAAACTTTTCCTGGGCTTTAACTGAGGCACGTTTGGAGGGTTTTGCAGCTTAGGCAGGAAATCAGTGACCAAGTGGTCAAGAGCCTTCAGAGTTGTTTTGGCATAATGAGTAGACGCTAAGTCGGGAAAACCACCGTACTATCATTCTCATAATACTTATCAATAAATTTTTTAAGCGCCGGAAGACAATTGTCCTTGTAATTTTGCGAATTCAAAGCCAATCCTGCCTTAAAAAATACAGGATCGCTGTTTCCACGCTCGCTTATGACCAGCCACAATAAAACCTTTGTTTATGTTATTTGAGTTACATTCTCAGGTGTTTAAATATTAGGAAGCCTAAAGTAATAATTCGGAGTCCACTCATGACCCTCCAATGTGAAAAACGTCTCTTTATCCATTATGCAAATCTTTAAACTGCTCGCAGAAAACAAATTTCTAGAAAGCGCACGTAGCCGAAGTTTAATTGTCTCTCTCTGTACTTCTGTGACTTAAGGAACGGTTTTTTTTATAACATATCATCACTCCAATGTCTTTTAAATACTTTTTAACCGTTTTGTCGTTCAATTTGTATTTTTTGGCAAACGCACGATTCGATTTATATGTGCGACCCACAATTTCAGCCTATTATTTGGCTCTAACTTAAGACTACTGTAATGGAAATTTTTTTCCGGATCCAGGGGCTCTTTCCATTTTTTTTGCATTCTAAACATCCGAAATTATCTTATAAATAAAAGTTTTCTTGAAGCCCATAGCAGAAAAGTATTGAAGAATTTAATTTTTCGGCTGAGATGGATTATTTGCGCAATATGTGCAAATAAATTTTCGGCACTCTGCTGTGATCAGTGACATTACCGCGACTGTGCATTATCTAGAAAGCTAATTTTTGATGCTTTACATGCTAAAATAGTACCATTAATTATAGCAAGTTTTGTTTTGCGCTGTCGATTATGGGAACTTATTGAGAACATGTTCAATTTTGTTCGTATTTCATTCCGCATACGTTATTCGGTTTTTTTCACAGCAAAAATAGCAAATCCATAATTTTCAACTCTGAAATTTTCCCTTATCGTTTATATACCATGTAGACTATATTCATGAAGAATAATAAAAATCGGTTGACTATATAATATATCTGCCATAGAAAAAACGTACTAAAAATGCATGAAAATTTTTTTTCTTTGAAATAAAAAACGGGTCATATATAATTCAAAGTTTATTAATAATAACAAAAAAAAAAAAATTCCGAAAGGTGTGAATGCGGTAACAGCCTCACAACCATACACATCCTAGACCATTGCCCCAACTTGGCGAGAATCAGGACAAACCTTTTTTAAAACCAGCGCCTAACAAATTTCTTAAAAGTTGTCAATGTCAATAATATTAATTCCATTTATGAATTCGTTAAGCAAGCTAGATTAAAAAACGAAATATAAAAAAAAAAATAATTCTAACTCATAAAGCAGGCGTCGAAGGCCATAGCAGCTTGTACGCTACAAGTTATATTAGGCATAATATTTTATATTGTATCTAATAATTATAAAAAAAAAAATATAACAAAAATTATAAATAAAAAAAATTTAAATAAAATATACATTAATCGGACTCGATATCATTTTCGCTTTCTTCACTTTCATTTATTTCGCTTTCATTTAATTCTGGTGCTTTTTCGGTAACTTCCATTTGCAAGATATTATTGGATCTGAGCTTATTAAAAAACATATTCAAAATATCTTGGTTGCTCTTAGTTCTTATCCATATTTCTCGAAGAGCACTCTCTATACTTTTTGAAATCCTTGTTCCGAGCTTCTTGAGCTTCTTCTGAGAGTTGGCCAATTGGTAACAAAGCGTTGGAAATAATTTCAGTACCGTGAATTAAGAATTTGTGTATCGTTGGTAGCATATAATACCACGGATACAACTTTACAAAGTACCTAGCAGTTTCATGAGTGTACTCTTGGAATGATTCCATGTTAATCTCGTGGCCTGATGCAGCGACAACCATAACGGTATGGAACCTTTTTATTAGCTGGAGATCAAACCCAGTAATTTTCGACAAAACTTCTGAATTTTGAAAAAATCGTCGCGCGGTGTTGCCATTATTGGAACTCGCAAAACCGGGCTTTGGAACATCTATAATTAGCCCTGTCTCAGATCTAAATAAATTTAAAATTTTCTTTTTGGTCTGCTGAACAGTATTTTTATCTTCTTCGGATCTGGCTTGCCATTTTTTTATTGGCAACTTATATGCAAGATGCAAGAGGCACTCGAAAAATCGAATCCAGCCATGCAAGACTGACATACCATACTGCAGGTACTCAGTAACAATTTTTGATCTTATCATCCGATCAATATCGTTGAAATCTTTGCTGGTGGAACCACACAAAAACCATTTTTGGGTCGAAGTGGTTTGCGTTAATGCATTGCAAATCTTTCCATCTATCATTGAAAGAATCAATTCATGTTTGACCCCTAGGTGTTTATCTCCTAAACATTAGGTGTTCAATCTCAGCCATTTCTCTATCGCTTTACTTCGCTTTCTATTTCTCAATAAATTAAATTTAATAAATAAAGCTGAGCTTAAAGTTGATCTTTTACTTTGTCTTGCTAATTGCAATTGACAGACAGCTTACAGCTGACCAAAACAGCTGACCCCTTAAAAATTAAAAAGCAACTCTGTTTTGTGATTTACCGCGCAACTTTGAATTCAAATAACTCCCTTGGTCAAATTTGGTCAAAATTGGCCATTGAGCTTGGTCTTTACTTGGTTAAGTCAGTACTAGCAAAGTTGCAAGCTGACATTAATGCCAAAATCAGTATAAGTAGATATTAGTTGGGTTAGTAATATAGTTATAAAATATTTTGTTTCAATTGCATATTTAACAACAAAAAAGTTAAATAAGTTGTGTGTAAATAATTTTGACGCAAAATAAATGTGTGTAAATACTTTTGACTACCGATAAGCATCAGTTCAATGCTTCTTTGCTAATCCCCTGGACAGTTGTAATTTCTAATTTTTCGTTTCATTTGCTTCTGCATAGATGTAGAAACACGACAATAACCGTTATTTTGTTATCTGAGTGCATAAACAGCAGCAATAAGCAATTAAAGTTGAAAGCTCAAAAAAATTCACGTTGTGTAAACACTTTTGACCACCTCTGTATAGAACATATCTGAAGCTCTGTAGTCGTTTAAACTGTGGGGTGTCAAATTTAGCGAATTTCAACGATTTCCAGCTAAGCCACCATTTTTTTTTTTAAAGTCCACATTAACACACTTAAGCGATCTCAACGCCTTGACAAACAGACAAATTGACTTTTCATCTCATTTTCGGAAGACCACTAAAAATTTCGAATTGAATTGTCTTTTTAACCAGTGCACATTGGGCCAGATTCCCTGTACTTTATAGCGTTAACTCTTAATATTAAGCTAGGAACTTGAAATTTGGCATTAACCTTTGTTAGACAAATTTTAAATTTAGAATTTTTTAGATTTTGACCACGTTTTCACCTCCCCCTCCCCATCCGACTATGAAAAAAAAGTGTGATATAAATATTTACATAAAATTTTAATGTAAAGCTAAAAGCTTAAAATTTTGCATGAATCTTAGTTAGGCTTAAGCAGAATTTATTTCTTGTTTAGAGTTGGACCTTGTCTTCACCCCTATTACCCATAATTAATTTTTGGCAAAAATTATTGGCAGAAATTATGTTTTTACTTTACAGTACACGAACACTTTGGCTTAATTGTTTCTTAAATAAGACGTTGCTAAGACAATCCACAACTACAATATTGAACGCATCATTCGAAATCATTTCATAACAATAACAAGTGGGAAAGGCTATAGTCGAGCTCCCGACAATAGGATACCCGTTACTTATTTAAATTGAAAATATTTTTTATTGCATGCTTTTAGGCACTTAAATTGCTGAAAAACATAAATCAGCCATTACCACCTTTTTATTTGTCCGATCTGGTTACGATTTAGTAGGATGATAGGTAATAATAGTAGTTAACGTTAATAAGTACAAAAATTTTAATATCTTGAAAACAAAACGGAAAGGGGCGTGTCGAAAATTTGAAACAAACTTGATCTGCATGGGGTTTCTAAAAGTCCGAGTGCCAAATTTAGTTGCTCTAGCTCTTGTAGTCTCTGAGATCTAGGCCCTCACACGGACGGACAGACAGACAGACAGACAGACGGACTGACGGACATGGCTATATCGACTCTGCTGTTGATGCTGATCAAGAATATATATGTATACTTTATAGGGTCGGAGATGCTTCTTTCTCCCTGTTACATACATTGCAACGAATACAATATATTTTACTTATTTTTTAAGTAACGGGTATAAAAATTATATTTGACATACCTTGACCTTTATTTTTATTTTGCCAACAATGATTTGGATACCTGGTGTTGATACAATAGAAACGCATAGTTGAGTAAAAGCTTCGCGCCAATTTTAACAAATCAACAAGCCGACCAAGCATCTGACTTTGTTAGCGCGACAAAGATATAACGTTGCCAACAAAACTGTTATATTTATTGATTCGATATAATGTATACCTTTATTGGGTGTAATCAGAGATCCCGAAAATTGCTCAACCAAATTTTCTAAGTAGTCTGTGCACTGAAATGAGCACAAAAATTAAAAAAGCAAAAACAAAATCGAGTGCTCGATTCTATTTGATCCTTTGAATGTGCTCATTTGTGCCCATATTGATCTCAAAGTAGGCGATCAAACCCTTCGAAAAAAAGGCAGGCGCATTGAGTGAGAGCACATTGCAAAAGAGCACTTTGACATTTGGTCTCGAAAAAAATCTTATATGTAAGAATGTATCAGTGAATCAATGAATCAGTGGCATCTATAAAATCTACAGAATTATTAAAATAATAAATACAGGTTGTTAGTCTTATGCTTACATCATTTATTTTTCAAATATTTAAAAAAAAAATATGAACTTTTTTGTTATTGTCGCGGTTGTTCATATTTATAGTTTTTGAAATAACTTAGCGATACGAATTTCGAAATGAGAGTGAAGCTCAGCTGCTTTACACACACGCACGTATAAATTTAAATAGAAAGAGCCTACTTTTATGAGATTCGTCTAGCTTAGCACGAGATCAAAAAAAAATACAAAATAACTTGCTTTGCTTCCAGTCCGAGCTATTCTAAAAGAGTTTGTGAGCGAACATTTTTTTTGGGAGCCATGAAAAAAAATGAGCAAATTTCGGGAGCTCTGGGTGTAATTCAAAATATATTTTACAAAAATGTTCGACTTTATTCCCATGTGGAGTGGTCGGATTTTGATGATCGAGATGCCATTCGACGCGTATTTTTGATATAAATAGTTAAAAGTTAAAAAATTTCACAAATTTTTTTTTACAACACAGATGAGTTACCAAAGCTCTTAGTATACACTTTTGTTAGTTTAAGATATACCTTTTGATCGGGATTTAACTCGATCACTGCGGACGGCAGTCCACGCTAGTGACGAAAGCATCACGAAGGGTGCGAAAGGCGACTAGCAATATACACAGAAAGAATGGAAAATTTGCTATGACTGTCCGATAATGTCGAGTTATATACCGATCGAAAGGTATCAAATTAACTTACAAATGTGCATACTAAGATTTTTGGAAGCTCACCTGGTTCGTGAGATAAACAGGTGCAAGTGGGAGGGGTAAAATTTTAATGATTGGAGCAAATTGGGCCGTTGGAGCCATTTTGATTCCTTTTTAATTTTTTACTGTTCTAGGTTAAAATGTATTATGCCAAGTGGCAATTTTTTCTGCATATATTGCAGTCGCCTTTCACACCATTCGTGATACCTTCGTCCCTAGCGTGGTCTGTCGTCCACAGTGACCAAGAAAAATAAAATAATTATAATTCAAAATTATATGAGCAAAAAGTACATTTGTACAATATAAAAAACAATTTTAAAATACTGTTCTTATTATTATTTTCGAAGTGATATGAACGTTGGTTTTTAAACGTTTCAAAACGACATACTACTATGATGAAAGGGGAATATTCTTATATTCTCAAAATCTTTATTTATTTATCTAAATCTATTTTATCTTCCGGTGCAAATCACTTATGCTAACGAATTTTTCAGTTATCATAAAACTTGATAAAGTCCTTCTTCGGAATGGCCTTCATTGCCTCCTGCGATTCAGCTTTTATCATCTCAATAGGGTCGAAGCGGTGTCCCCGGAGCGGTCTCTCAAGTTTACTGATTAATCAAAATTCACTTGGAGCCAAATCAGGTGAATAAGCAGGTTCTCATGGTGCTCAGGTGCTCATAAAGAATCAGTACCGTGTGACTTTGTTTAAAAAATTTAGTCATAGTAAAAATCGTAGAGTTCACTTTTAGTACCTCAAAAACGAAGCATTATCTCAAGCATTAACAAGCGGATCAGTCGAGTGCACTCGACAGTAATATACCCTGAGCCTAGGCCTCGGCAAGCCAAAGATTTGATGCCCATGTTATTCCCATAATTATCCTTATTTATCGACCTAACGTTTTTTCGGCAGCTACATCCATTTAAATTTTAAAATATAAATGAGTGATTTTAACCAATTGGAACGATATTTTAAAAATGTATTAAAAGTAAAAATGATAAAAACAACAAAAAAAAATTTGTTGACAAATCCAGGATTCGAACCCACGACCCATTGCGCATGGGTGCGTATCTCTATCATTAGAAAGAAAATTTAAATAAATGAAAACATTTAATAATTAAAAGTCATCTGCACCGCACCCATACCGAGATTCGAACCGCGATCTCCCTGGTTGCTAGTCGAACACTTATCACCTCGGCTACTTCGACACATTTGCTGATGCTGGCAAACTCGATATACTTACATACTCAATGTACATTCCGTTAGAGTAAATACAAAACGAATTAAATCATTATTAATTCTATTTATAGAATTGCATTTAAAAAGCGGTTTGAAAAATCGTTATTATCTTCACTACTTATGGCCCAATCGCGTTGAAATTTGGTGATTAGTCTCTGGGCATGATCCTACACCCGTTGAAATAAAAAAAATTTCAAAATTTAACTCAAACCCCGAAATTAAAGGCGATGTCAGTTTTTGATGAATTACGCCCCCCACAGTGGGCGTGGCAAAATTTTAACATAAACTTGTCCTGCCTGACATAATAGGGAGTCTTCATTCCAAATTTGGTGGTCCTAGCTCTTACCATCTCTGAGATCCTTTCGTTTACACGGACCGACGGACAGACGGACATGGCTATATCGACTCGGTTGTTGATGCTGATCAAGAATATATATACTTTATGGGGTCGGAGATGCTTCCTTCTGCCTGTTACATACTTTTGAACAAACTTAATATACCCCTCAGGGTATAATAAAAATTTTGACGTGCGACCAAGTTACCCTCTAGTACAGCAGACCGATTCTGTATCAACGTTTCGTCGACGCTTTTGCGACTGTCGTCGACGCCTGCTTGATTCCCTCACAATGTGTTCGATTGACGTTTTTTGCAAGGCGATGTCCGCTAAAATGACGCAATGGTATGCAGGGAGGGAACGTTATCGACGCTCGTTTGACGCAATGCCGTCAATAGAGCGACATAATCGACGCTCGTTCGACCCAATGGTATGCAGGGAGGGAACATAAGCGACGCTAGGTCGCCGCAAAGGTATGCAGGGAGGGAACATAATCGACGCTCGTTTGACGCAATGCCGTGCATGGAGAGATGCTTCTCTCTTGATGGCAATGCCAACCACATGCATTATATAATATAAATATTTCACATAACATAAGTTTCATAATATATTTTTTTAATATTTATTTATTTTATATTAACTATAATACATGAATAAACTATATTTGAAGTAATTTTTTTTCTGAGAAACAAGGGCGAGGCGCAGCTCCTCCAAGTCGCCACTAGCGGAATCCGGAATGCTGTCTGAAATAATATAGAGAAATAAGAACAATATTCTCCAACCAACATATTAATATTAATAACAATACTTACCTTTGCTTTTATTTACAGTAAACTAAAATCCACTTATTCACACAAATTATTTTACACATTATTGTGCAAATCAAACTCAATCAAATGTCAAACGCGTGCCGAAAATGTTAGCCGAAAATTAGACAAAGGAAAAGGGAAAAAACAAAAGCGAAACAGAGCACACACTCTCATAAAGAACAGTAGAGCATACGCCTCTCTCTCTCTCTGTTAAGCGTTCGGCTTCAATCATGTTCGACACGACGCATCGCCGAAAAAGAAGCAATACTGGGTCGACGAAAAGACAGTTACTGCGCCAGCTGCACTAGAGGGTAAAGAACGAACAAAATTTTTGATTGGAAAAACCCTGCAAGTTTAAATTAAAAGTGCACTGCAGCCTGTCTGCATAAATATAAATGTGTCGATTCTCAGAGTCAACACCTTAATAGAACTTCCATTAATTATTATTTTCACGGTAGCTGGTCACACTCTACACAATTTTAGTTCGCGTACACTTTTTTTTGACTAAAAGCACAAAAAAATACCAAAAAATTTCATTCTTAAGCATAGTACGCAAACTCAAAAAAAGGCCTGGCGTAAGCTCAAACTCCTTATAAAAAAAACGCTGGCGTAAAATCAAGAAGAAGAACTTGACATTTAGCTACGCTCGGGTGTCCGCAGACTCACTAAAAAACAGAGCTGTTAAGTAAAGTAACAGAATGGGCAGCACTGTTTGTGACAGTTGACTGGCCCAGCGAAACATCGAACTGTTTAGAGTTTCGCTGGGTATATAGGAGATAAATGTCTGGTACACAAGTGAAACGATGAAGAGTATTTGAATTTGGTCAAAAACGACGACAATATTGGTAGATTATAACCAAGAATGAACTCTTAAATTGTTTTTATGGACATAAATTAGATAATTTTGTATTTTTTCAGAAGAACGACCCACGTAAAAAGTTCAAAAGCGATCGGTGCACCCAAAACCCGCTGTGCTTGCGTGCCATTGCATATTTTTCCTCTATTAACATTAATATACATTTTTCAATGCCTTTTCTCTCCTCTTTTATCCTAATCAGTTCTGCATAATCAAATTTAAAATAAACCGCCGCTGACGCACAGAGTTACCACTCAAGCTTCTGTTATTTTTCCGAGTTGCATTGGCAACACTGGGTCGACAGCTAAATATTGAGCACACGCCGCGTAAAATTTAGTTAGCTTGCGTACTAAGCTTTACGTATTATGTTAATGGCATCGGTTTGCTTCGATGACAAACCGACGCTCTAAAATTTTGCGTGTTCACACGAGACCGACGATTTATTAACGTGAAGTGTCGGTCGGAAACCGATCGTGTAAATTGGGCTTAAATGGTGTTGTCGTCACCAGTTCTTTTCCAACTGCTCTTCTTGCAGCAAAACGATGCATGACAGTTCATTCGATCTTAAAATATTATCGATAATTAAAGAAATGTTAAGCAAACGTAAATTAAAATAGTGTTAACATAAATAAAGTTGGCAAGTCTGATTATGGGTTCAAGACCACACAGCTGCCACGCACACTGATTCTGTCAGTTATTTTCAAATTAATTACTCGTCGCAACATGCACTTTTCAATTTGATCACCGTAGTAAGTCCATAAGTAGATATGTCGTTTTGAAACGACAAATTTCGGCCTGGAGATACATACATATGTCGCTTTTAAAACGGCTAAGATATATCGGCGGAGACTTGTCGTTGACTCGATGACCCGGTTTATTGCCCAGGTGCTTCGGCGCCGATTTTCATCTACGTTAAAAACGATGTCTACCACGGCATGTCTAAGAGCAGTCGGAAAGGTAAGCTAAGTCTGGGGTATGCTAGATATTAAAAGTGATCCAACATTTTTTGCAAGGATTGGGGAAAACCCAGAAAATCCCAATGAGATCGATGAAAAATATTAGAGTTCAAAACCTCTAGGAAGGTCTCTGAACAACTGAGAAAGGAATGGTCACTACCCTTTTATGATTCAAAATAACGGTTTTAAAGTTGCTTTAAAGCATTTACAAGTCATAAGATATTCCACCATAATATTGACAGTCAGGCATGGCAAGAACGCATGTAAGTGCATTGCGCTCTTTTTCTTCTATCACTCGGCCGCGTGTTTTTATTGCGAATTTGCATCAGTTTAATTGATTTCACGTTCAAACGGACGCCTCTGGGCAGACAAAACTATATAAGTTAATTACAGAAGAAAGCTAACTTCTACCAAAATTCTAAATTAGCCCAATTTTAGTATTTTTTTTAAACTATGAAGGCATAGTACGTCAACGCCCAAAAAGACAAAAACAAGAGGAAAAATACAACAAAAAATAACAACTTTCGTAACTCAAATATTGTTAGCTCTTAAGCTCATAAAGTAGGCTTGCTAAAAATTAGAATCTGGCTGGTACCTAATGTTATCAGCTGGTTTAGATTTCTGTGGGCCGCATTTTTCTAATTTAATGTTGTAATTTAATGTGGTATTTGTGGTATTTTAGTTGTTAGCATCGATTTTGGCGGTTCTATATTTTTCCAATATAATTTTAGATTTGATGATTAATAAAAGAGACCACGTTGCTTAAATTACTCTTACTTTATTGATATTTGCGTCCAAATAGATCTGCCGTGAATTTAAAACTAAAGTTGTACATGCGAAAACTTCAATTACATGTATGTACATTAGGGTGTCCCTTATTTGGTCAAAGTCAATATTTTTGAACGCATACGGGCTAGTTCTGTTCATTAGGTCCTAAAGCACTCAGAAATAAATTTTTACCTCAATCGGAGTATGATAACCCGTGCCGACTTGGATCGGAAAATTTAAAAATTATATGGGACAAAAAAATTTTTTTTTTATTTTTTTTAATTTTTTATTTTTTTATTTTGTTCATTAGGTCCTAAAGAACTCAAAACCAAGTTTTCACCTTAATCGGAGTACGATAACCCATTAAAATTTGCATCGAAACATGAAAAATCAGTATTTTAACACTGATTATACATTTTTCGAAAAAAAAATTTGTTTGTCCCATATAATTTTTAAATTTTCCGATCCAAGTCGGCACGGGTTATCATACTCCGATTGAGGTAAAAATTTATTTCTGAGTGCTTTAGGACCTAATGAACAGAACTAGCCCGTATGCGTTTAAAAATATTGACTTTGACCAAATAAGGGACACCCTAATGTACATACATGTGTGGGAAAAGGATATAAGTTAACTAACTTTGCACCCGCAATGCTGGAGCGTGGGAACGCTATGTCAGCGTTCTCGCTGCCGACGGCAACGGCGGTAATCGGATGCCTCTGTTATGCATTATCCGCTACCGCGCGTATGCTTGGTCGGCTTGCCGACCACGTCTTGGCTGCATGCCATTATGCTTTCATTTTTTGTATTTAATTCTTAGTAATTTTTATAATGTATTTTATATTTAGTTCTTAGTAATTTTTATAATGTAAAATCAGTTCTAATATATCCGTCGTCGATGGCACACGGTAGTACTCCGGCTGTCAGTCGTTATTCCTTTAAATACATGCCGCGCAAGTAATCCGGCATCGAGCTATCTTTGTAACACATTATTGTAATCGTCAAATGGTTAATCAATAAACAAACTTAATCGACGGAACCAAAGACTTATAATTGGCGCCCAACGGCAAAAAGACTTACTACCCGTTAAGCGAATCGAAAAAATTTAAGTTGTACTAAAAACAAACAGCAGCGCCCAACGGCCTCTGTGGTGAACAATTTAAAAAAAAAAAAATTTTGTTTTAAAGTTTTATTAAATAAAAAACAGCAGCGCCCAACGGCCTCTGTACGTGAAAAAACCAACAAAAGTGACATTTGATACGAAACAGCAACGCTAAACAGCCTCTGTGCAATCAAATCAATAAAAAATTTTCAAATAAAAAAAACAACAACAACAATAAATTTATAAAAATCTGCAAAGCGTTAACACCGACGGCAGAAATTAATAACAAGAACTACATCAACAACATAAAAAAAACTGCAAAGCGTCAACACCGACGGCAGAAACCAGCAACTGTGCAGTGAAGTGTGCCTGACCTACGCCAACTTGGTCAGTGCATGTGTGTTGAAATACACAAAATGTTATTTTGTACACCGAAGCCGCTGGAGCTCTTCGGGCAGCGGCGTGTCACCAGTATAGCACTCAAGCTAATCTGGGCAGCGTTGAAAAATCTTTTTGTGCATGACCGCATCGAGGGAGGCAGCATCATCTACAAATATATTCTGATATAAGATTAGGAATACCCTATAATTCCAGTTAAACCATGTAAGTGAGCCATTCATTCACACAAATTTTAAGTACTGCGTGAGGAAAATATATATAAAAAAAAAAACAGTTTTTAGGAATTAAATTGTTTTCTATACGGTGTCGTGCTATATTGTGTATCGATCATTTTGTTCTGCAAATCCAATTGGCCATTGATTGTTCCATTATTTCGGCAAATACATATTTTTTGGTTGTATCTCCTAAACGCTAATCTGATTCTGTGACTAGTTGGCATTTTCTTTAACTTATGAGAAAGTCATTCGAGAAGTATAGAGACCCTAGGTTGAGGAAGTCTGACTCAGAGGACTCAGGTAGCGACGATATTAGGGTTTACCCATACGAAGAGGCACTCAGCAAGACCTAGCGCATTCAAAGAAAACAGATATGGAGCCCCATCAGCTCAAGGCAATAGTCGAGTCAGCGGTTTCAGCTGCTCTCGCTGCACAGGCAGAAGCATTTAATGCAAGGGACAAGGCCATAAGGGAAAGCTTAGAGAGCCAAATTGCTGAATTGACAGAAAAGGTAGCAGATGCGACAATTACTGCCCCTCCTATAGTAGTTTTCGAGGAAATACAAATCCTAAAAAATGTTCGTTGCGATGAGCCGCTGGACGCGGTCGACCAAGAGTTGGGCACTCTAAGACAGGGTAGCCTCTCCCTGCTTCAATACTATGACGAGGTCGAAAAGAATCTGACTTTATTAACCAATAAGGTCAATATGTCATACGAATCAAGTATGGCCAAGGGTCTATGTGAAAAATTCCTCTATGATGCGTTGCGGGTATTCATATCAGGGCTTAAACGTGGCTTAACAGATGTACTTTTTGCGGCAAGACCCAAAAACTTGCCTTCGGCTCTGGCTCTCGCACAAAAGGTCGAGTCAAACCATGAAAGATATGCTTTCGCTGCCAATTTCGCGCGAAGCCAGGAAGAAAGAGAGCGCAGGCCAAACGCGAAAGCGCAAGGTCAACAGCTGGAGAAAGCCGCACAGCGAACAGATCCACCAACAAGCGGTGCAAAAAACCCGCCTTTCAGTAGACAGCATAAACCACAGGGACAGCCCAGCCAACGTAGTGGTAGGGTCCAAAACAGCAGCAACGCACCTGAAGCGATGGAAGTTGACCCTTCAATGTCTAAGTGCTTGATGCCATCACAAGCTCCGGCTTATGTCAACTCCAGTAATCCTCAGGCCTATAAGCGAACAAACACTTCTGACCGATCAACTGGTCAGAGGCGTCAGAGATTGAATCATACTGTTCAGACTGCTAACGCAAGTCGGAGCACAACTTTGCCTGAACACTAGCCAACTCAAGTTTGGCAATCAATCGGAACCGATATTATACCATAAGTGCGTGAATGTCAATTTCATTAACGTAGATTGCGCTGACGCGCCCCCTTCAATAAGGGACAAGTTTCTAAAAATGTTAATGGGTAGGAAAAAGACCTTTGCAGACGCTAATGAAGCTCTGCCTTACAACACTTCGGTAGTAGCCACCATAAGGACTACAAACGAAGAGCCTATCTATGCCAAGCTTTACCCGTATCCCATGGTTGCAGCTGAATTTGTGAACAAAGAGATTCAAGATCTTTTAAGGAATGGTGTAATTCGGAAATCCGTTTCTCCCTATAACAACCCCATTTGTGTGGTTAATAAAAAGGGCACGGATGAAATGGGTAATCGAAACATGCGCCTTGTAATGGACTTTCGAAAACTCAATGAAAGAACCATTCCAGATAAATATCCCATGCCCCATATCTCCATGATTTTGGGAAATTTAGGTAAAGCCAAGTATTTTTCGACCTTGGATCTGAAATCTGGTTACCATCAAATCACGCGTGACAGAGAAAAAACTTCTTTCTCGGTAAATGGAGGGAAGTACGAATTTTGTCGACTTCCCTTTGGCCTGAAAAATGCGGCCAGCATTTTTCAGAGAGCGATTGATGATATATTGCGAGAGCAAATCGGCAAATCGTGCTATGTTTACGTAGATGATGTCATTGTTTTTTCAAAAGATGAGGAATCTCACGTAAGGCATGTTGATTGGGTATTGAAAAGTTTGTATGAAGCAAACATGAGGGTGTCCAAAGAAAAATCAAAATTTTTTAAGAAAAGCTTGCATTTCCTTGGATTTGTGGTCACTAGCGATGGTGCCACAACCGACCCAGAGAAAGTCAAGGCCATACAAGAGTTCCCGGAACCCAAGACGGTTTTCGAGGTAAGGTCATTTCTAGGGCTCGCTAGCTATTACAGGTGCTTTATCAAAGATTTTGCAGCAATAGCAAAACCCATTTCGGACATCCTGAAGGGTGAAAATGGGTCAGTCAGTAGACACAAATCAAGAAAAATTCCGGTCGAATTCTCTGACCAACAACGCAGCACATTTTAAAAGCTGCGAAACATACTGGCGTCTGAGGACGTCATGCTCCGGTACCCCGATATCAAAAAACCGTTTGATCTAACGACAGACGCTTCGGGATATGGGATAGGAGCAGTCCTCTCCCAAGAAGGGCGACCCATTACTATGATCTCCAGGACACTAAAGAATCCAAAGATCAATTATGCCACAAACGAAAGAGAGCTACTAGCTATCGTGTGGGCCCCTTGGCAAATTGCGCCATTATTTATGCGGGGTGAAAGATCTCAACATCTTCACAGACCATCAGCCTCTGGCCTTCGCCGTATCTGATTCTAGCCCTAACGCTAAAATCAAGCGATGGAAGGCGCGCATTGACGAATCCAACGCGAGCATATTCTACAAGCTAGGCAAGGAAAAATCTGGTCGCTGATGCCTTGTCTAGGCAACAGCTTAACGCTTTGAGCCACCAGTATAATGAATCATGCGTTGCCACGGTTCACAGTGAGCTCTCCTTGACTTACACTATTGAATCCACTGACAAACCCTTGAACTGTTTCCAGGACCAAATAATTCTTGAAGAAGCGTGTTTCCCGCTAAAGCATACCTTTATTCTGTTTGGAAACAAAAGGCGACATTCCCTAAGTTTTACCTGCAGAGAATCACTTCTCGAGGAATTAGTGGAGGTAGTAAAACCTGATGTGGTGAATGCGCTGCACTGCGATTTACACACCTTGGCGCTGGTGCAGGACGATTTAGTGCGGAAATTTCCAACCACCAAGTTCTGGCACTGCAAGAATAGGGTTGTTGACATTTTCACTGTTAGCGAGAGAAGGGAAATTCTCATCACAGAACACAACAGAGCCCACAGGGCGGCCCAGGAAAACATTAAACAGGTGTTCTCAGAGTACTATTTCCCAAAAATGGCCAAAATAGCCAACGAAATTGTACAAAACTGCAAGACTTGTGCTAGGGCTAAATACGACAGACACCCTAAGAAACAAGAAATTGGTGAGACACCGATTCCTTCACATCCAGGGGAGATGTTTCACGTGGACATCCTCTCAACTGACAGAAAATTCTTTCTGACTTGTATCGACAAGTTTTCGAAATTTGCCATAGTTCAACCAATCGCATCTAGAACAATAGAGGACCTGAAAGTACCCTTGCTGCAGCTCATGAATTTCTTCCCAGAAGCAAAAGCAATCTACTGCGACAACGAGCCAGCTTTGAACTCTCAGACTATCAGCTCACTACTGATGAATAACTATGGAGTCAGTATTGCAAATGCGCCGCCCTTGCATAGCGTGTCCAACGGACAGGTCGAGCGTTTTCATAGTACCCTACTGGAACTTGCTAGATGTTTAAAAATAGACAAAAACATTAGCGACACTGCAGAAGTAATCTTGTTGTCCAGAGTGGAGTACAACAAGACAATCCATTCGGTCATTGATAAGCGGCCAATTGATGTCGTTCGTTCACTCACAGGCGAATCTCAGACTCAGATTCAAGATAAGCTTAAAAGGGCACAAGACACGCTCAGAGCTAGAGAGAATAAATTCCGACGAAATAGGGTCTTTGAGGTTGGCGAGAAAGTTTTGGTAAAGTCCAACCGCAGGCTCGGAAAAAAACTCACACCTTTGTGTGAAGAAAGGGCCGTGGAAGCTGACCTGGGAACCACAGTTCTCATTAAGGGGAGGATGGTCCACAAGGACAACCTTAGGTAGTGTTTTCAATTTTTGTTGTGCCATTTGGCAGTTTTTCTTTTATAGTAAGTTTCTAGAGATATAAGTTATAAGCCACTTGGCACCCCACCTTGGGTAGGTCTTGGTATTAGGTTACTTAGTAATTTTTATAAGTTAAATAAGTTTGTTGATGGGTTGTTAAATGTTTCTTTCCGTTTTCTTCAAAAAAAGAGAGTAATTTTTACTCCACAGGTTCGGGTTCAATTCTAAAGGTGGTTGCAGGCACTCCCGATGCCAAGGACTTAGAGAGAATAAGAATTAATGAAGCTAAATTAATAAACTCAAACAATAGACAGGTGCAGATAAATACTAGAGTACAGGATCAGATTAACCAACTCACACTCACAATTAACCAAATTTTGAAAGCCGCAAAGGGCAGGCAAATCGATTCCGGCCACTTATACGAAACACTTTTGGCCAGAAACAGAATGTTGTCAATGGAGCTGCAGAACGTAATGCTCGCCATAACCCTAGCTAAGGCCAACATTGTTAGTCCAAACATCTTAGACCACGCAGACTTAAAATCTGTTTGGTTGGAAGAGCCCACAGATACTCCCATTGCCTACCTAATGTCCGTTTCGTCCGTTAAGGTTCTACAATCCAAAAACATGATATATTTTATAATCTCTTTTCCAAAATTTAAACACACCTGCAAGAAGTTTACAGTCTACCCGGTTGCCCACGAAAGCCATGTACTGCGAATGGAGAACAACATCATCGCCGAATGCCAGGATCAAATCTACGCGTTGGAGAACTGCACAGCCACTGCAAGAACGACATTATGTCAACGGTCAACGACCAACTCATGCGACAAGGAACTTCACGCTGGCGGTATAGCCCATTGCGAAATTCAGCCAAGCAACCTGAACACAATCACATGGGTCGATGACGGAATAGTCATCATCAACGATGCAGCGGCGGCAACCTGCGTAGATAACGGCACCGAGTCCTGGGTGCGTGGCACACAATTAATCGTCTTCAACAATTGGTTCCCAGGCATCGCAGCATCCCCTCTGTTGAATGTCACAGGCCATCAGGACATCCTCAGTCACCCTTACCTTCATCGATTAAATGAACGCAATCTGGAGACAATACAAGAAGTCAGGGACGAAATTGGCAACATGAACTTGACCATACTGTTGCTTCTCCTTGGAGTGACCTGTGGCATAGTCTTTGGCAACGAGGTGATCGCTGAAATAGGGTCGACCGAGGGCGGCCTCGATTTGAGGGGGGGTAGTTAACTAACTCTTGCACCCGCAATGCTGGAGCGTGGGAACGCTATGTCAGCGTTCATGCTGCCGACGGCAACGGCGGTAATTGGATGCCTCTGTTATGCAGTATCCGCTACCGCGCGTATGCTTGGTCGGCTTGCCGACCACGTCTTGGCTGCATGCCATAATGCTTTCATTTTTTGTATTTAGTTCTTAGTAATTTTTATAATGTATTTTGTATTTAGTTCTTAGTAATTTTTATAATGTAAAATCAGTTCTAATATATCCGTCGTCGATGGCACACGTCGATACATGCCGCGCAAGTAATCCGGCATCAAGCTATCTTTGTAACACATTATTGTAATCGTCAAATGGTTAATCAATAAACAAACTTAATCGACGGAACCAAAGACTTATAATTTATACATACTACTGAATTATATTTCACAATGTTGCAGAGATAATGTTGCAAAACAAAATAAAGAAGAATTATCTACTGCGTAGTATGCATGCAAAACAAAAGACAAAATTAAGAAGAAGAAAAGGAATGTTGAAATTCAAATGTGAATCCGTTCCTTAACATCCCGCCCGGCCCTGAAACATCGTTTCGGAATTTGGCAAGGCAGCGATCCTTGCGATTGGGCGTTTGTCTCTCTAGTGGGTGTTTTGAGTTTAACTGCACGAACCAATCCGTCAGGTCCAGGGTACGTTTCGATGATCCTTGCTAGTATCCATGCTGCAGGGGGTGCGTTCGATTCCTTGATTAATACAACACTTCCGAAGACATGTTAGGACACTTTGTTGTCCATTTGTGACGCTGCAGTAAAGTGGTCAAATACTCCATGTGCCACTGCTTCCAGAAGCGTTGCAGCATAGCCTGAGATTGTAGCCAATAGTCCAATCTGTTTGATGGAACTGGTTCTAGATTGCCGTCTGGAACCAGAGTGTAGGGTCGACCAATCAAAAGGTGAGCTGGTGACAAGTATGTCACGTCGGTTTCCCACTTGCCACCTCAGTATGGAGCATGTGGCGGAATAAAGATTCACTTGATTCCTTCGTTGTCCAGCGTTTGCGAGATAATTGTGTTGTGAGTCTGCGACGCTAGCAACTGCTCCATTTCGTTTAGTGCTCTCTTAGCAACGTTTCGAAGTTTCGTCGCTATACAAGAGTGCGCATTTGCCACGGCGTGATATAAAGCGACGAAGTGCTGCCAAAAAGGTATCTGTTGCTCGTTCGACTAGTTTACTAGCGACGCGCCCGCAACCATTGAAAACAAATCAGCTTTCCAGTTCAATCTTTATTTGCGGACGTCAGTTTCATCAATTGCGTCACTTGCGTCACTTTAAAAAACTATAATGTTTCACATTATAAAATATGTTATAAAATATAAATTCGATGTACAAACCCTAGTCTATTGGCAGCGAGCAAACAACTAAATAGCAAAACCAAATGAGCAAAACGAAGCGCAAAAGCTCCGCTGATCTGTTGTTGTTGCTT
Source organism: Drosophila subquinaria (assembly GCA_037043405.1). Classification (NCBI taxonomy): domain Eukaryota; kingdom Metazoa; phylum Arthropoda; class Insecta; order Diptera; family Drosophilidae; genus Drosophila; species Drosophila subquinaria. The sequence goes on from JBAMBL010000223.1 coordinate 26,781, forward strand.
TACAATCGGTTGAGCTTGCGTCACAGTTATTTTATGCTATGCAGCTGCAGCCCCTGTTGGAAAATTGGCTGCGCTGCTGAATAATCGTAAACGTTTGCAGGCCTTCTAGAAATTTCGGCAACATTCCCCTCCCAGTAAGCGAACGGAGGAGCTTACTCATTAATTGCCGACATCAAGGACTGCTAGCTTAACTGCTAGCCTGGTTAGAACGCCATTCGATGTCTAGATTTTTGCGCGCCGTACTTGGCCATCTTCGGCGGTGGTTACCTCAATGACTCGGCCCTTTGTCCAGGTGTTTCGGCGCTGGTTTTCGTCGACGATCAAAACGATGTCCCCTACGGCTATAGGCTTGACCTTTTGATGCCATTTATTTCTTTTTGTGATGTTTGGCAGCATCTCTTTGACCCATCGGTTCCAAAATTGGTTGGCGAACATCTCGCTTTGGCGCAGAGTCCACTTGTAGTCGATTTCTTCTGCTGGACAGAATGATTTCTCGCCATTTGATGTCCCCAGCAGCAAATGATTTGGGGTTATAACTTCTTGATCCTTTTGGTCGAGGGAAACGAACGTTAACGGCCTTGAGTTGACCGTCATCTCCACCTCCATCATGGCCGTGAGCAGGCTCTCGTCGGTGAATTTTTGGTTTGGTACTAAGCGGTAGAGTACAGTTTTTATGGAACGCACTAAGCGCTCCCGTGCACCACCCATGTGAGGGGCAGCTGGCGCGTTGAAATACCACGATATTTTCCGTTGCATCAGTTTTTGGCGCTTCTCTGAGTCGTCCAGTTGTAGTTTTTCACGAAGAAAAGCGTCTTTTCCACGGAAATTAGTTCCGTTATCGCTGTATATCTCCTTTGGTGTTCCACGGCGTGCGACATGTCGACGTAGACCCATTAGGCACGAGTTCGTGCTTAGACTGTGGACGATCTCGATGCTTATTGCTCGCATTGTGAGGCAAGTGATGAGCATGCCCCAACGTTTCAGAGCCTTTCTGCCATCGATAACTGTGAGCGGGCCAAAATAGTCGATGCCCACGTACGTAAACGCTGGCATGAAAGCACCCAATCTAGCTCTTGGTAGTGGCGCCATCAGCGGTGGCTGACATTTACGTCGGATGCCTTTAAGTAGTGGTCTTAGTCTTGCAATTGAGTATTTTTGCCTCACCTCGCTGATTGTTGTCTCGTGGTTGATGTGAAAATACTTTTCGTGATAGCTGCGGACTATCAGCTTTGTGGCCCAATGCTCGGGCGACAAGGCGACTAGATCCTCATTGATGCTCGTGTAGCCCCTGGCACGGTTGCGTACACGCATCACACCGTAGTCGTCTATGTAGAGTTGAAGTCTCCGCAGCGGGCTGCTGCGGCAGACTGATTGTCCTTTGGTGGTGGCTGCATACTCGTCTGCAAAATATTCCAGCTGCGTGGACCGGGCGTTGGCCATATGATCCACGTGCAAACGTGTAGCTTCACTTGTTTTACGTATTTTATTGAGCAGCTTTTCTTTGTAAAGATGCCAATATGCTCGTGACAGCCGGTTCCAGTTGGAAAAGTACTCGCAATTCGGCCGCGCGACATCCTCCCGCATGTGAAGGAAACGCGGTCGTAATTCTTCTGTGGCTTCGATGTTGCTGTTGTTTTTTGCCGGCCAGGCTGATGGCGGCAGCTTTAGAAATTGGGGACCGTCGAGCCACTGCTTGTAAGCATCTGGTCCTCGTTGGCATTTGGTGGCGACATCCGCCACGTTTAAGTTGCTCGGCACCCATCTCCAGTTCTCAATGTTCGTCAGTTCAGTAATTTCAGCAACTCTAAACATTACAAATTGCTGATATCGTCGAGGATCTCCCTTTAGCCATGCCAGTACAGTTTTTGAGGCCGACCATATGTGGCACTGCTGGAGTTCGACCTCATGTTGATCTTTGATGCTCCTCAGTAGTCGGGCGCCGGTGACGGCTGCCTGTAGTTCCAGACGTGGTATGGATAGTTGGCGCAGAGGAGCTACCTTGGATTTGGCTGAAACGAGACGAAGAAAAACCTTACCCTCATGATCCGGAAATACGCGACCGCAGCATATGCGTCTTCTCCAGCGTCGACAAATACATGGAGCTGAATTTGGACATATTCGGCTCGCTGATGCCCAAAGTAGCATCATGGTATTTTGACCTCTGCTATCACTGGAATGAGTGACAGCCAGGTCCGCCACATTTCCTGTAATTCCGGCGTGAGCTCTTCGTCTCAATTGATTTGCGTTCGCCAGATATGTTGGAGCAGGATTTTAAGGTACATCATGATGCATGACACGAAGCCCATGGGGGTCGAAAACGGATATCAAAACTCGTAGGACTTCTCTTTTGGTAGGCACGGTATTAGACGCAATTATGTTGCGTACTATGCGTACGAATTTAAGCGCATATGTAAATGCATCTTGGTTGGGATTCCATTGCATTCCCAGTATTTTTTCATGCGAGTGTAATTCCTCGCTGTTGTAGAATTTCTTCTCATCTGGGCTAGTGGCCTCGTTAAGAGCAGACAAGACTTCTTTGGAGTTTGAACACCACTTGCGCATATGAAAGCCACCACGGGCGTGAACAGCACGAACTTCCTTCGCTAGTACAATAGCCTCCTCTGCCTTGTGACAAGAGTCTATGTAGTCGCCCACGTAGTGGTGATTGGTGATGGCCCTCGATGCAGCGTGGAACTCGTTGGCGTATTTTTTAGCATTTAAATCACGAACATAGTTTGAGCAAGTAGCTCCAAATGTGAGGACGTTCAGTTGGTAGACCTCTACAGCACCTGTCTCCCTGTTTCCCGCTAAAGCATACCTTTATTCTGTTTGGAAACAAAAGGCGACATTCCCTAAGTTTTACCTGCAGAGAATCACTTCTCGAGGAATTAGTGGAGGTAGTAAAACCTGATGTGGTGAATGCGCTGCACTGCGATTTACACACCTTGGCGCTGGTGCAGGACGATTTAGTGCGGAAATTTCCAACCACCAAGTTCTGGCACTGCAAGAATAGGGTTGTTGACATTTTCACTGTTAGCGAGAGAAGGGAAATTCTCATCACAGAACACAACAGAGCCCACAGGGCGGCCCAGGAAAACATTAAACAGGTGTTCTCAGAGTACTATTTCCCAAAAATGGCCAAAATAGCCAACGAAATTGTACAAAACTGCAAGACCTGTGCTAGGGCTAAATACGACAGACACCCTAAGAAACAAGAAATTGGTGAGACACCGATTCCTTCACATCCAGGGGAGATGTTACACGTGGACATCCTCTCAACTGACAGAAAATTCTTTCTGACTTGTATCGACAAGTTTTCGAAATTTGCCATAGTTCAACCAATCGCATCTAGAACAATAGAGGACCTGAAAGTACCCCAGTTTTCGCACAGCAATACGGTGAAACATTTCGGCTATGTCTCCACATACGCCGACAGCTCTCATCCTGAAGTTGTACATTATTTTGAGAATTGGTACAAGTAGATCTGGCCCTTTCATCAGGTAGTCGTTTAGCGAAGCTCCTGATGACTTTGCTGCAGCGTCCCACACCAATCGTACCCTGTCAGGCTTGTGCGGATTGCACACAGTAAATATTGGAAGATACCATACGTCTTTGGTGCTGGTGACCATAGCGCTGTCACTTAGCTTTTTGGCGTAGCCCTTGTCGTTGAGATTGTTTATTTGTTTGATTAATTCGGCAGCGAGTTTGTCGTCACTAGCCATTTTGCGCTGCAGACATTTTAGTCTCTTCATTGCCGTTGGCAGGCTATCTGGGAATTGGCGATCATCATCTTTCCATAGTAGACCCACGGTGTACCTGTCGGCTTCGCAGCTTATTGTGTTTTCCAAAATCTGTACGGCTCGCTTTTCTTCTGGCGTTGTTATGGCCTTTTGGTTAACGTTGTCCTCAGAAAGCATGCTTCTTTTCACCAGCTCGTGTAGGTCTTGATCACATTGACATTTGTGAAGGTGGAGCCTACCCTCTGACCTGCGCGAGCCTCCATACATGGTCCATCCCAATCTCGTCTTTGCTGCAATTGGTTGCTGCCATTTTCCTTCCCATATTTTGAGTGAGGATATGAGATTTGTGTTGTTAACACCGATGATGATTTGAGGGACTACCTTTACATAGCTTGGTAAAGGTAATTCTTTGAGATGCGGATATTTCATTTTTGTTTTCTCCGCTTCCATTGTCTCAGCAGACATGCCTAGACTTTTGACCGTGTGAACGTCTTTGAGTTGGAACACTTTGGCTCCTTGGCACTGCTTCGAGATCTTCAAATTAAATCGTCTTGATTGGGGTTCGTTTCTCCTAACTTCTCCTGTCCAGGCTATGCAGAGTGGGCTGGCAATGCCCAGCTCATCCAGTTCATTGGCGACGCTCTCCTCCATGAGCGTCAGTGTCAGTGCCATAAAAAGCTACTGGAACGATTCTAAAAAAGGTTTCATTAGTGCTAGATGGTGTCATACGATGGCTGTGAAGAACGCTCGTTGTTGGTGCTTCCAGGTCCACGTGGAGAAGGAAGCTGTGCTTTTCGATCCTTTGTGCCTTGAGACACTGCGCACATATTTGGTTGTTTTTGACTACTTCCAATCTGGCTTCCACGGACATTCTCTTGAAGGAGACACACGCAGTCAGACTGTGCGCCTCTTCGCATAAGATGCAGTGGTTGATCCTCGCCTCTGACGGCTGCAAGTGTGTTTAAAGCCGCTCTGCGTGTTCCACCTTTGTTGGTTATGGGAGCTTTATTCGGTGTTGACACACGGCATGCGGCCTCCGAAAGCTCGAACAACCAACCCGCCAGGTCCTGCAAATTCGGACAGCTTACGGATTTGGAATGTATTGCCCAGTTTAGCATCATGTTTGATCCCATCTTCTCGATGAGTTCCTGCAGAAGCGTCGGGTTGTTTAAATGCGCATCCAACTTGCTGGCCTTCATAGTTGCGCACATATTTTTGACCGCAAACGCAAACTCGATCAGCGGCTCAAATTTGCCCTTCGGTGAAGGCAATTTTCGTACATTTTCAATTAGTACTTTCACTATGTGTTCCGGGCGGCCGAAGTACATTTTGAATGTGCGTATGACATGTGGCAGCATATCGGGAAACATAAGACAATCTCGCACGGCTTCTAGTGCCTTTCCCTTAAGGCATTTCTGTAAACGGATCATGTTTTCCTCATTGCTATAGCCGGCGATCCTTGTACTGTTCTCATAGAAGCTGAGAAATAGTGGCCATTCTTTGGGGTCTCCATTGAAGATTGGTAGATCTCTCGGCATTGATAGCCGAGCAAGTGATTGTCGAGATATGCCACCAGTGCTATGAAGCAATCCCGTGTTTTTGGTGCACGTCGCCTGCGGTGTGCTGCATCCATCTGGTTCCATTAGTTGCTTATGAGCATGGCATTGATCAACTCTCATTATATTGGTTGGCAGTTGATAATCAGGTGCAGACCCGTCTGATGGCGAATGCATGCGTAGCAATGCGGCGCAAGAATTTCTTTTCAATACACATCTCCTCTTCCAGTTGCTGCAATAACAGTAGCTGCTCCCCTGGTAGTGCTTCATCTTCAAGATCTTTTTGTTTGTTGTGTTTCATAACCGCAGCATTTGACACGTTGTCGGTGCAGAGTGCTGCTGACTCAGGGTTGAGGTGATGTTTGCCTCCTGACGTCTGATGACGTCTCACTTTGCAGGTTATGTTAAATTTTTATGCAAGTCGCGCACTGCCATGTGCTTGTGGAAGCGCAGCTATCTGATCAACTGCATTGGAAATGATACTGGCTTGAACACTTAGAGCATGTGAGCACCTCATCGTTGTCCGGCGCGGTACATGAATTGCAACTGCTTGTCGATGCCATAGCAGATGCTGATTTTCCCACGTGGACTTACTTGTTCAAGAACTTTGTATTATTTTTCCTTTCTGCCGCAGCAGCCAGGAATTTTATTGTAGATTTTTGTTAATTTTTGTTCTGGAGTGCGCAGCAACTCTGTCCCGTAGGGAGTTGCGTCGTTTCCAAAGAATTGGCTTGGCAATTCTCACCGTAGGTAAAAGAAAATTGGCGTTGCAATTTGTAATGACCCAGGCTAGCAAAAAGCTAAAATGGGCGGGAGTACATAGCCAGATCGAAGCTGGCCACACTCTTCCATGCAGTCGTGGGATTTGCTTCCTTCTCTCGGCGGGGAGGGGAACTGCTCGCGGCTAGCAAAAGCAATCGGCTGGGGGAGTTCTTTGCTCTGAGAAGGAGGCTCGACTACACCATACAAAATTAAAGAAAGAAGAAGAAAAAAAAGAAAGGCGGGTAAGACAGGTGTCAAAAAACCCAGCAGACGGACTTGATTGGAGACGGGAAAAAAAAGGAAGAGGATCTCGTTCGACTTGGATACATAGATGTTGTTGTATCTGGCCTCAAAACCCATCCAACCATGATTCCACGTTGGCCGTTATCATTTTGGGAATCCCTGTCACGAACCTGTGGGTTATTCAAACTTGCATCACCTTCGGGAAAACAAAATTAAAATTTAAGCGAACATTATGTAATGTTTATTATACATAAAAAAATTCATAACATGATTTCAATTATATATTTACAAACTAAAATCGCCTTATTATTTGGCATTTACAATTTATGATTTTCAGAAAAAAGAAGGAAAAGAAAAACAAAAGAACCGTCGTGTAAACGAAGGAGTTCAAAATACTCCCTTTCGTTCGATAAATTTATCGGAGGGATAAACAAGTTAAACGTTTATACGTCAGCAATGTCAGGCAAATGGAATGTTTATTGTTTGTCATAGGCACTTACCCTGTATCCGAAGGGGCCCCGCCGAAATCAGGTGATATGCTATAGCGGAAAAATAATAATAACAAACGCACACTTCAAAATGCCCATACATCAAGAAAATAGTCGATTAATTGTTTTTATAAGGGACTCGAGGGTATCCTCTTTGTTTCTATTCCTTTTCTTTTGTTTAATTTTATTTATTTATATTTAACAAATTTTTAAGTAGTGTTGTAAAGAGTCAAGAATGCAATAATATGAATGAAATAATAGAAGAATAAAAAAATGAAAATAAAATGAAAAGGAAAAATTTATGAAAAAATAAAGAAATAAAAAGAATGAAAATTAAAAATGAAAAAAATAAAAACAAGAAGTTTTAAATTTGTGTGTGTGTGTTTGTACAATGTAAATGTGTGTGTGTTTACAAAATGTGTGTGTGTGTTTACACTAGAAATGTGTGTGTATAAAAAATGAGTGTGTGTGTGGGTTTCTACACTAGGAATGTGTGTGTATAAAAATGAGTGTGTGTGTGGGTGTGTTTATGCACTTTGAATGTGTGTGTATAAAAAAAATTAGTGAATGTGTATGAAAATGCGGTGTGTTTGAAAATCCGATGAGTGTGTATGAAAATCCGATGAGTGTGTGTGCACTCTGTGCGTGCAACCACCAGGTGTCTGCCACAATGTCGGCAACGAAAATGAAGGCAACGATGTATGACGATGTGCGTGTGTGTGTGTGTGACTGTGCATCCAAGATTTCTGAACTCCAAGAAGTATGTATGTTCAAAATGATGGTTCACAGACACAATGCTCCTGCTGACACGCACATCCACAACGTTGCGTTGTTATCCACGAAGAGAACTTTGGCGATGCCAAAAGAAGAACCTACATTTGGCACAAAAAAATTAAGCACATTAGCACATGTGGGCTAACCAAATTGAAATGCCACTTACGTGCGGATTTTCCCACTAAAATGGGTTTCCTTGTGCCAGTCTACTTCTTTGCAGCGATTTCCACTCTTTTTGCCCACGGATGCACTGGGGATAGTGTTTATTTTCGTGATTTTATGACTTTATGACTTTTTGTATGCAAATGCCGGATCGGAAATGCAATGACAGGAAGCTGAGCTTTAAGTATCGATATATATTCGATAGTCATTCAAAGTTGCATACAACTTAGCACAGTGATACCAATGACACAACATCGTTTATACAGTGATACCAATGACGATAACAAAAAGGAATAATTATTTATCGCATTAAATGAAAAGTGCATTTTTGCCCAGAGGTGGTCACTACAACCACAAGACATTTCTAAGCATTGCGCGGGGTAATGTCTTGGAAAGAACACCTCGAAATCATTACTGACGAATGTCTTTGGCATGAAACGTGCCCTGCTCTCGTCCCTGTAAGTCCTCCAACACATAAAATGCGCTTCCCACCTTTGCCTTTACCCTGGATTTAATCCACTGGGGACAGAGCTTTGCATTGAATTGTTTTGCGAAGTTGCTCTGGGCAAAATTCCTCCGGAACACTTCTTGGCCGACTTTATACGAGATTTCCCTCGTTCGCAAATTATATTGCTTTGATTGTTGCTCGTGAGCGACAGCTATGTTGTCGCGCAATTGCTTACGCAGCAGTTTCAACAAATCATCTCGGTGCAACACATTTTCCGATTCATTGAGCATTCCCAATTTATGGAGGAGCTCGTACTGCGTACCATGGGTCATCATGTCGAAACCATAAAGAGCATGATACGGAGAACAACCTATACTTTGGTGAGTTGCATTGCGCAGTGCACAACTAATGGCGTGAATATGTGCATCCCACTCAGAATGGTTGCCCTCCAGGAAAGCCCGAATCCCAGCCACCAATGACCGATTAACTCTTTCGGACGCGTTCGACTGTGGAGAATAAACGGCCGTGTAAATATGTCGTATTCCTAGAGACGTTAGCCACGCATTGAACTCCACCGCTTTGAATTGCGGACCGTTGTCGCTGACAATAGTCTGTGGAACTCCATACGCGAAGAAAATTTGGTCCTGTAAGAAATTCTGAATTATCGGAGCAGTAAATTTTTTAAGAGGACATAACCAATGGAATTTGGTCAGGTGGTCTAATACAATCAAAAGGCCTATATTTCCTCTCTTACTGCGCGGGTACGGCCCTAAAATGTCTATGTATAAACGCTGCATTGGACGAAAAGAAACAGTAGCTTTCCCCATTGGTGGCTTTAGAGAGATGTTAGGTGCTTTCGTAGTTTTGCACACCTCGCAATTGCGAACATACTCCCGCACTTGCGTCACCATGCCTGGCCAATAGAAGCTCCTACGAATTAGTTCCAGCGTTTTCCCTGTGCCGCCGTGTGCCGTAACAACACTATCATGCGCGCGTTGAATGACGTCTGTCGATAGGCTTTTGGGAATCCAAAGCTTCCACGCGTTTTTGCCACTCTCTTCAGTCCCGTCGCTGTGCTCAGTCCGGATGTACACGTAGCTATCAATGACTTTTACGTCTGGATAATCTTCCGGAGACTGTTCTACAGCCGCGATCAACTGAACATATTCAGCGTCTTGGAAACAAGGAGAATTTAAATCGACCATTGGTGCAATGCTCTCTAGCACTGCTATCTCTTCACAATAAATTCGTGACAAGGCGTCAGGAACCACGTGCTCGCTCCCTCGTCGGTGACTAACTGAAAACTTATAACCTTGCAAGCGCATCGCCCAACGAGCGAGCCTACCCTTCAAGTTGTGTTGCCGCATCAGCCACAGTAAGCTTGCATGATCCGTGATAAGCTCAAATTCCTGCAGCTCCAGGTAGCAACGAAACTTTTCAATCGCCAGAACGGCTGACAGACACTCCCTTTCCGTAACGCTATAATTTCTTTGCGCAGTGTTCAGCTTTTTGGACATAAAAGCGACTGGTTTTTCAATACCTTCATCAGTCAACTGAATTAAAACTGCCCCGACTCCGAAATCACTCGCATCACAGTGTACGAAAAATGGTTTCGCAAAATCGGGATTCTGAAGAATCGGAGCTGTCGTCAGCAAATCTTTAAGTTTGTCGAACGCATCTTGGGCTGTGTCTGTCCACACGAACTTCTTCTTCGTTGAGAGCAGCTCGGTAATGGGAAACACAACTTCGGCAAAGTTTTGGATAAACCGCCGGTACCACCCTACTAAGCCAAGAAATCGGCGTGCCTGCTTTAAAGTTTTCGGAGAAGGCCACGATCGGATTGCATCCACTTTGCTTGGATCTGTTGCTATGCCGCCCCTTCCTATCACATATCCCAGGTACTGCACTTCGGTGACGCAAAATCGGCTTTTTGCGATATTCAGAGTCAAGTTAGCCTTCCGGAACTGCTCGGAGAGTCGCAGCAAAACTGACAGGTGCGTATCAAAATCTTCAGAGACGACACAGACGTCATCCAGATATCCGAATACGCAGTGTTTCAGATCCGCTGGAATCAACTCATCTACCAGCCGACACATCGTCTGCGGAGCATTACACAATCCAAAAGGCATCACCGTAAATTGGTAAAGCGGACGCCCTGGTACTGTGAATGCCGTGATTGCTTTCGCCTCTTCAGTTAGGGGAATCTGCCAAAAAGCATCTTTCAAATCGATCTTAGTGATCAAGTTGGCTTTAGGCAGACGAGCGAAGATGCCGTCAATGCTTGGGAGAGGATAGGCATCTTTCTTCGTGCAATCATTAATTTTACGCGCATCTAGACACAAACGGACTTTTCCGGGCTTCACGACAAGGCGCATGGGCGAACTCCATGGACTAGCGGACCGTTCAATCACCCCTGCAGCTAGCATTCGGTCAATCTCTTTGTACATTAAGTTTTCCACCGCCGGAGAGACCGGATAGAATCGCTGCTTAATCGGCTTTGAGTCCCCAATGTCGATGTCGTGGCTTAGAAGTGGAGTTCGTCCAAGGCCTTGCTCCTCGTAGCTGGGAAACAGACAAATTACGCCTTCTAACCGCTTCTTTTGGTTTTGAGTCAACGGAAAACTTTCCTCATTGTCTGGCGGCGATTCGCCTGTGGAAGTGGGAGGATCAATTGCTGAAATGAGACCTGGAACTAATTGAAATGTCTTCCAGAAGTCTATGCCTAATATAACCCTCTTTTCAATGGTCGGAATAACAAAAAATGTGACTGGATGCTTGGCGTTGTTGTATTCAACTTCTACGTTCAAGGTTCCAGTCACTTCCTGACTTCCTCCATCCGCCGTGCGAACTTGAGACGAAATCTTGCGAAATTGCTTAAACGACGACCAGTCTCGGGCAGCTAAATCAGCTCCTATGCAACTAATGTTCGCTCCTGTGTCTAGTAAGCCCTGCTCTGAAAACCCCAGGAATGAAATTGCGGCATAAAGTCGACCGTCTGCGTTGCTATTTACTATACTGGAAATCAGAAGTCTTCGCATGCTTTTGACATTTTGCCAAAACGCACGCATCCGAAGCGTGGAACGGCTGGGTTTATTTTCTACCACAGAAACTTCATTAAAAATCCTATTGCGAACTTCCTCGTAGTGCGCCAGTCGTTCTTGGTATGGTCTAATCTGGTGTATTTTTTGACAAGTCTGGTTATTGGGAGCGGATGTGGCGTTTTCACGCAAGGACAACCGCTCTGGACAATCTGCTCTAGCAGATTGCTTTCCTGCAGCTCTGCTTACTTTGGGGCCATCCGCCTGCTGTCGGCGGCTGGTCCCTTGCGGAAGTTTTCCGCGCGTTGGATACAAGTGGGACATTGCGGCTTGTAAATATTCTTGGCTCCGCAGCCATAGCAAAAGATGTGCCTATCCCTTAAGCACATGTCCCAAGTATGACCCTGTTCATCACAGTTCCAACACGTGATGACGCGATTAGAGTGCTGGATTGCCGCAACACTATCTGAATCGGCCTCCTCGTCCGGTTGTTCAGTACTGTTCAGATCTACTGCAGCTACGGCGCGTTTGAAAAACGGCTTGGGAGCGTTTCCGCCCTTAAGGTAGCGCTTGAAATCGTCTTCCCCTAACAGATTCTCCCGCTGCTGCACCAACTGTCGTAGATGAGCCACAGAGTGGACTTGAATATACAGCAACGCTTGCCGCAACTCTGGCACCAAGTTACGTTTTAGCTGTTGGATAAGCCGGTACTCATCCAACGGAATTGCCATTCGAGACACCAAGGTAATAACGTCGTCGTACAACGAGTCAAATGTTTCCCCGTCTCGTTGCTTCCGTGAACGAATCTCTTCAAGAATCAGGTCATCGTCCTTGTTGTCTTGATAATGGCTCCTTATGGCCTCACAAAACTCATTCCACTCAAACTCGGAATGCTCTTTTCGGAACCTCCAGTACCAGTCCCTGGCTTTTCCGACTAATAGGACATGGAGGTTCTTGCATATTATCGAAAAGTCACCCTGCAAGCAATCCTCCGTCAAGGACTTAACTCGATATAAAAACTCTTGCACCGTTTGACCTTTCGGTGCCCCATCAAACTTAACTCCCCAGTTCTGAATCATTTGGGTCACCTTTTCTGGGCTCAAATTCGAAATACTCCGGGATGATGTCCTCGGACTGGATCTTGGAAAATCCGGCGGAGGCACACCTGAACTTTGAGTTTGGGTATGAAATGGATTCATTACGCTCAATTTACGTTCGATAATATCTTCCATCTTTTGGAAGATCTTTTCATAATCCAACTCAACTGGAGGCCTTGGACTTGGATCAGACATGCGTGGCTGGCGAGAACGAACCTGCCGTGCCGGCCCTGTTCCCCCTGGCTTCTTCCCTCTTCCTTGCCCCTTGCGACCTGGAAAAGTGGCTGCCGGTTGGGCTTCCTCACGCTGCCCCTCGACTTCCTCTTGATCAGAACCTTCGCCATGCACATCGGGTCTACGCGCACCTTGATATCGGGTATTATGTATACGGGGAATCGTACCAGTTTCTTGCGACACTGGCTCTGTCGCAGAAATTGTACGTAAATCGCGAGCATGTAAAAGAGTCTTACACACAGGACACTCTTTTCGCACATTTACAAATTCGGAAATGCACATTGCATGAAACCTATGGTCACATTTCGTAGTAACCAGATTTTGATTTGGAAGTAAATGCTCAAAACACACTTTGCAGGTTCCTTCTGGACCATCTGCATTCAACACTGCCGCTGGCAAATTTTCTTCACTTCTCATTAGATTCATTTTTAGATATTTGTTGACTGTTTTTTTAAAAGAATTACTTAATTTCATCAGATATATAGTTTTCCCTTCAGTGATGCAAGATGAACCCCACAAGCGTTAAATATTAAAGCCTAGAGAATCCTCGGGATGGGAATTTGGAAAGGAATCGGAAAATATGACGAAACATAAACGATAATAAAGCAGTAGCTTTTACTAGGTCTAGTTTGGGACTTCGCCCTAACTAAGCAAATCCATATAAAAATATACGCTCCTCGCATTCATATTTCATCCCACGAAAGAATAGGTTTAAGGTTTCCGTAATATTCGATCAGTATTGCAAATTTGTTTTTATAACGGTATCCGACAGTATTTATCCTATTAGAAAATCCAATTATAATTTTTATATGCTGCTGACGAATTGGCTGTGATCGGACAAAATAGCTAGGTGTGCGTTAAAAGAACTGCGGTTGTATTATCGACTTTCGCCAACCATACAATTCCGCGGAACCATTTGCGCCTCCTGCAAAAAGAAAAAAGAAAAGGACTCGTCGTTTTATGACTCATCTGTCCAAACGCCTGATGACGGTACAGATTCGGATCGACCAAATTCGTAATTCCTGACAACAAGATCGCAAAGAAGCAGAATTAGTCATCGACGGACGGAGTACGGACCATATATGCCTATTTATAGAAACAGAAAAGAAATTGGGTCACTCAGACTTTGACCGGACGCTGCGAAATATTTTCCTTACATGCTCGGCCATACCTAAATTAAAAATGGACGTCGTCGTGCCCCACGTTGGGCGCCAAATTATGTAATGACCCAGGCTAGCAAAAAGCTAAAATGGGCGGGAGTACATAGCCAGATCGAAGCTGGCCACACTCTTCCATGCAGTCGTGGGATTTGCTTCCTTCTCTCGGCGGGGAGGGGAACTGCTCGCGGCTAGCAAAAGCAATCGGCTGGGGGAGTTCTTTGCTCTGAGAAGGAGGCTCGACTACACCATACAAAATTAAAGAAAGAAGAAGAAAAAAAAAGAAAGGCGGGTAAGACAGGTGTCAAAAAACCCAGCAGACGGACTTGATTGGAGACGGAAAAAAAAGGAAGAGGATCTCGTTCGACTTGGATACATAGATGTTGTTGTATCTGGCCTCAAAACCCACCCAACCATGATTCCACGTTGGCCGTTATCATTTTGGGAATCCCTGTCACGAACCTGTGGGTTATTCAAACTTGCATCACCTTCGGGAAAACAAAATTAAAATTTAAGCGAACATTATGTAATGTTTATTATACATAAAAAAATTCATAACATGATTTCAATTATATATTTACAAACTAAAATCGCCTTATTATTTGGCATTTACAATTTATGATTTTCAGAAAAAAGAAGGAAAAGAAAAACAAAAGAACCGTCGTGTAAACGAAGGAGTTCAAAATACTCCCTTTCGTTCGATAAATTTATCGGAGGGATAAACAAGTTAAACGTTTATACGTCAGCAATGTCAGGCAAATGGAATGT
>JBAMBL010000224.1:0-119674 GCA_037043405.1 Drosophila subquinaria
TATTTTGTCATTACATATAATTGAAGTCAAAAGTTTATTAATTTGATTTTTAATGCCAATGTGTAAATAAAGACCTCCATCGATTTTTGTTATTTCTGCTTTTTTTGGCGAATTATTTATTATTTATTATTTAATTATTTTTTTTCAATATACGAGCTAAGTCAATTGCACAGTCACGGGTCGGCCTATGCTTTAAGAACCACCTTTTTAAGTCGTCATTTAAATTATTATTATTGTTGTCACTTTCGTTATTTTTTTCACTGCCAATATTATATGAATTTATTATTTCCTCGACCACTTCCATTTCGATTTCACTGTCATTGTTGCCTTGTTCTTCCTGTTAAAGCGCATTTTCTTTTGCTGCGACACAATTTAACTTGTCTATCAGGGCTGCCACAGAAATCGCAGCGTTTAAGCGTTTTGCGTTTTCAATAACATGGCTGCTAAGAGTTGACACCTTTTTAGATTAAATTATCCAGGGGTTTGGTTAGCAACTTTTTAAGGTTTATTATTGCAGAACAATAAGATTTTAATTTTTTTCCGTTTTAATTTAAATAATTTAATTTATTTAAAAAATAATTGATTTTATTTAGATGAAAAAAATTTAAATGGAATTGGCGCGAGAAAATAAAAAATACTCTACAACTCTTGCAATTTTCCGCCATTAGTCTGGCAACTCCTCGTAACACTTCTTTCACAATTTGCACAATAAATAAAAGGTTTTTTTTCGGTAAAGCCTAGTACCGACGTGAGATAAATTTTTAGCGGCGGAAAATGCACAATATTTAGCTGTCGACGAGCGTAAAGCCAGAGTTGCCAATGCAGCACGGAAAAATAACATAAAATGGAATGGTAACTCTATGCGTCAGCAGCGGTTTATTTTAAATATGAACATGCAGAACTGATTTGCAAAAAGAGGAGAGAATAGGCAATGAAAAATGTATATTAATATTAATAGAGGAGAAATATGCGATGGCACGCAAGCACAGCGGGTATTTGGTGCACCTATCGCTTTTGAACTTTTCACGTGGATTCTCCCTCTAAATTAATGAACAAATACAAATATCGGCCTCTTCTCCACCTCATTAATCAGCAGAATTTTGTCTGCTGTCTCGAAAAGCTCCAATCTGCTGTTTTTTGTTAATTTCACCGCCATTTCTTTTGACTTATTGTGAGAGAGTGAGATAGATAGATACCGAAATATATAAGAAATATATTTTTCGCTTGGCTTGACAGCTGTTTCAAACAGTGCTGGATAACGCCCGTTCCTTATCTGGCAACTCCGTTTTTAGTTGACGTGCGGACCGACAAGCGGAGATAAATGTCGTCTTCTTCTTATTCACCTTACGCCAGCGTTTTTTTTATATGGAGTTTGACCTTACGCTAGGCCTTTTTTCTGACGTCGGTACTAGGCTAAAGTAAGAAGGAAGCTCTGAACATATGCGAACAGGCGTATAACTCGGAAGGAAAAATCAATATGTGGTGCCTCGACAGTGGTTGTACGGCACACATGAGCTCAAATAAAAATGCGTTCGAGCAAGTGGAAGAGGTTGAGAAGACATTACACTTAGCTAACAATTATACCGCAAAGGTAAACGGCGCACAGTGGGGCCATTGCTGATTTTACTTTGCAAAAATCGTAACTTTTGAACCAAATGAGATAATCGAATAATTTTAATGGCATATGATAGATAACTCTTCAACCTATGAAATAAGTATTTAAGAAAAGTGTCACGCCCCCTAGATACTTACTCAGGGGCTATCAAAGATGAAATTTGTGAAAAAAAATAAATTTCATGCCACCTAAAAATTAATATATTTTAAAATTTTTGTTTTGTTTTTTTTTTTTTGAAAGTTTTTATTTTTAAAAATTATTTTCAAAAAGTTAAAAAAAAAATTTTTTAAATTTTTGTTGAAAAAGTTATTTTGTATTTTTCGGTGTGAATTATCAGAATTGCATGTATCGACCTAATTCCTATTGCATCTATATGATATACTAGTCCGATTTGAACCAATCTGACATATTATGAATCTGGGGTAGTCTTATACATCCAGACCAAATTTGGTTCACATCGGACCACTATATCATATAGCTGCCATAGGAACAATCCGACGAACTATGCAATTAGGCCGCGTGTTTTTTTGTGAGGTTGCCTTAGTTTTTTTGATTTTACTTAAATAGTTGGACACGGACAGGACTAAACCATATATATTTATTTAGAGAAATGAATATTGAAACGTTTTTAAGTTAGTGTACCTCGGGACAGTTCTGAACAAGAGAGTTATCGGGTGCCAAAGTTCAAAAACAGTTCAAGTCTATTTTTTTTTTAATTAAATGGGTCAACCTTGAAAGGTTGTACTACCCACAATTTTTTCTTGATCTAAAATTCCTTTTGGATTCTTAATCTTTAAAAAAAATTTTCTATCGAATGCTTATATTGCTTTTTCGAACGCTTACCCCAAAAAATGATTTTTGCCACGTTTTTCAGCCTGTGGCCCTGAAAAACACATGCCTCTGTCGTTTTTTTTTTTAACTTAAGAAGGTTGATAAGTGCCCACGAAGATTTGTTTCACTTGTTGACTCAACAAGACGATGTAAATATAATAATAAAATGGGAATGCGATGGTGCTGAACAGAGCCGGTATAAGCAAACGTTCACAGAGGACAGTTTGTCAGATGAATCCATATTTTCAATATCCATGGTTCCTCTACAAATGTATTCTTTAAATAGAACAGTCAAAACTGTATATTGGCAAAACCCAACTCCATCCTCAACTAGGTATTGTAGACCGATACGATTTGTATATGCTAAAGAGACACGAGACCTAATCAAAGATGAGGTGAAGCATATCGAGCAAATAGAATCCTTAATTCCTACTTTGATTGAATCAAATGGATTAAATTTTAAAGTTAAAGCTACACTTGTGCTATGCATGATCGACGGCAAAATCTGCAATGCGTTGTCGACATATACGTCATCACAAGTGTGTTACATATGCGGGGCTACACCGAAAATGACGAACAACGTAGGTGTCTTAGCAGAACGTGAAGTCAATGCTGATATGCTTGCGTTTGGTCTCTCACCTCTCCATGCGTGGATAAGATTCATGGAATGTTTGCTGCACATCGCGTACAGGTTCGACATAAAAGAATGGTACGTCCCTGGTGAGGAGAACAAAGCAAAGAAAAAAAAAGGGAAATTCAAGACAGCTTTAAAAAAGAAATGGGCCTTTTAATTGATATGCCGAAACAAAAAACTGGCAATACAAATGATGGCAATACCACGAGAAGATTTTTCCATGATGCCGAAAAGACCGCAGAAATAACTAGGCTAAATATTAATTTGATAATCAAGTTTCGCACAATTTTGACTTGTATTGCAAGCGGTTACAAAATCAAAATGTCAGCTTTTCAGCCCTACCTGACTGATACTACAGAGCTGTATTTAAAGGAATACTCCTGGTTCAACATGCCAGTTACTGTGCACAACATTTTATTCCATGCGAAGGAAATTATTTCTTCCTGCATTCTTCCCATTGGCAATTTCTCCGAGGAAGCGCAGGAAGCGATAAATAAAGATCCCCCAAAAAAACCTCTTTACGCGGTAAAAGTCTAGTGACGAAAACATTTCCATGCCACAAAATTTCTGATATCCAATTTTGTGACGAAATATTAATATTAACTTTTTTATATATGTTAATTTATTATATACTAGGGGGCTCCGCCCCCTGCTCGCTTCGCTCGACAACCAACTCTTGTTTATTATATAAGTTAACAGTGCAGATATTCCCCCTGACTCTCGTCGCCCCTGCGACGAGTAAGCTGCACATGCCAGCCGCCGTCGACGTTCATATTGCAGACGATGCATTTTGACCGTCACAAGCCATGCACTCCATGGCTGATCGCGAGTTTGGGTCGTCGCCCCGAACTTGCCGATATTAAGCAACAGCGGATATGGTGACCGCTGGCTCAGCGTAGCCGTTGCTTCAGCGGGAACGCTGTCTCGACGTGCAGCGGAACGCTGTAAGCGGACACCGCGGCAGCGACGCCGCCGTCAACGAAGACTTCGTGGGAAACAGAACGGGCCGGCGAAGCCATAGCTTTTTGAGCCGGCAACTGGATTAGACTATATTGTTCAATCAAAGAATTAAATAAACACTTATAACGTTTTAACCCAAATTCTTATTCACTTGGCATCATCGGCACTGGAAGGGATTTCACTTATTAGTTACAGCACATTCCAGGATGTTTAGGTTACTTAGTCGGGCGCCCAGACTTAACTGGCGCCCGAGCAGGGACCCATCTACTAATAGATGGGGACCTTATCAAATAAGTCAAAGGAAAAAATATGTGAAAACGAAACAGATAAAAAAAATGTGCGACAAGTGTGTGCAGTGCAGTGTGCATGAAATCCAATGACCAAAAGAAAAATTAAAAGAATTAATGCAAACAATTAGTGTGTAAGACAACCAAATCAAATAAAAAAAATAATAAAATTTTTAAAATCGAAAAATAAATGAGCAACTACCCGCTGCGGAGGAGACGTTTCAATAAAGTGTGTTTTAACCCAAATATAATCAAACACAATTTCGAGACGATTTCAAAAAAAAAAAGAAAAAATCGTAATCAAATAAAACATTTTGTTCGCTTAAAAATACCTGATTAAAACAAAAAAATTTTTTTTTAAATTTTCTTTGTTAATTAAATAAAACATTTCGTTCACCTTAAAATATCCGATTAAAGCAAATTAAATTTTTTTTTTTTTTTGTTAATCAAATAAAACATTTTGCTCACAAAAAAATCTGATTGAAGCAAATTAATAAAAATAAAATTTTTTAAAGGGTTAAAACGCGATGAAACAAATTCAGGAGCGCAACCAAGTTGCTATAATTGCCAAATAACATACCCGCTACGGCGATCTGTCCGTCCTTAACTAGACGAGATTCGCGAGCGCAAAAGTTAATGTGATTCAAAAGAAACAACAAACACGCCGCGGTGATTAAGCTATGAGTCACGGGCGCAACAAAGGTTGGAAATAAAAAAATCTAAATGATAACCGCTGCGGCAACTCGTTTGCGAGCGGCCTTCAAAATAAAAAAATTAAAGAATATTAACGACAAAGTGGTCAGTGGTCACTTACTAGATACACTCAGTGTTATCAGCACGAAAGAGTCGCCTAGTGAGTTGTGTGATCAACCGTACCCGAGTAGGCGAAATGCCAAAAAGGAACAATACGGTCCACCATGCCCAAGACCGGATAAATTCGGAAAAAAGAGAACTAGAATAAGAATAAACTCGAAAGAAAAAGAAAAAAATTAAATGTAAATAATAAAGTAAAAAGGTCACGCACGCACAGGAAATTGCACAAGCACACTTGTCACTCTTTTACAATAAGTGATTTATTTTATTTGCAATTCACTAAAGTCGTTTCTTATTTTTGTATAGAATCTGCAAATTGTGAGTGAGGCAACACAATCAGTCACCACACACAACCACAACCTACACGAAAGGCGGAATAAGCCACACACAACAGAAAACTCTAACAAGAGTGAGTGAAACGTTTTCGATTTCCAAAAAAAAAAAAAAAATATATAAAAAAATAATAGACTTAGAATTTTCAAATACCAAACAAGAAATAAATAAATTGGTAAATAAAACATTTGTTTTCTAAACCCTTTTTGCATCTTATAAATTTTTGAGAGAGCTGCGAGTGAATTCCGTCCAACTTCTTTCCTCTTTCTTTTACCTTGTCGATATCGGAAAGTCATTGTCTTGTAAAGTTCGAAATGGAGGAAATTAAAGAAACCCTCACCAAGTTCGACACGACCTTGTCCGCGCTTCTTGGCCAAATGGCCAATATTAAAGAAGATATTAAAAAGGTTAGCGACAAGGTTACAGTACTAGAAAACGAACGCGAGAAAAACGCCCCGGTCGTCGCACAACCTAAACCTTTGACACCGGCACGCAATGAGTACGAGTTAAAAGATATAGCGACTTTGCCGGACTGCGTAAAAGAATTGCAGGCCTTCGAGGGCGAAACCGACAATTTTGTTTCTTGGATCGGTAGGGCCGAAGCTATTCTGAAAGATTATCAGATAATCAGGGATAGACCGCTCTATCGGTCAATATTGCTGCACATTAGACAGAAGATAAGGGGACACGCAGAAACAGCGCTTGCCTCCTATAACGTGTCTGATGACGACTGGCCAGAAATAAAGCGTATATTAACACTTCACTATGCTGACAAACGCGACTTGAGAACTCTAGAATATCAGATGGGGCAATTAACGCAAGGCGCAAAGACCTTAGATGCCTTTTATGCAGCAGTTAACAAGCATTTCTCTCTCATACTGGGTAACCTAAAAAACGGAGAACAAAGTCCAGAGGTCACTAGCGCCCTAGTGGAATCCTACAGGGATAGGGCTCTAGACGTCTTTATCAGAGGCCTGAACGGCGACATTTCCAAGTTACTGGTGATCCGTAAGCCAAAGACCCTACCGGAGGCTTATGCTATTTGCCTGGAGATCCAAAACGTGACTTCGAGAACTCATGTTCCCTATAGGTTTGCGCCACCCCTCCAAATGTATCGGCCCCCTGTAGGCGGTCCCAGATACCCATGGCCGTTCCACGCGAACCAGCCCACACCTAACGCCCAGCTTGCGGCAGATTACCCTCGCCAAGGGAACATAGACTCCAACAGAACCCCTCAGTACCAACACCGGTACTCGAGTCCTCGGCCAGCCATAAAAATGGAATCAAATCAGTCGGGCCAATCATATCGCTCCAATCAGAGCGCGCAGGGCAGTATGGGTTTCAAACGAAGCCCCAGCACCTCGTCCAATTTAAACCCCTTCCGTAAATCTCAAAGGGTATACCATTTGAATGCCGTCCCGTCTCCAAACGACCCTGGTACAGTTCAATTCGATGGAAAACCGAACGATGAACTCTACTATAAGGACGCTTGTCCTAGGGACGAAACAACCTCAGGAGATTGTCCGTCTCAACCAAATGACCAACTCATCTCTGAGGAGGCCTTTGGTAATACGGACGAAGTAAATTTTATGACCGACGCCTCTCTAGCGTTCCATACATAGAGTATGGCGCCAAAGATGGGGCTAAGTTGCAATTCCTAATAGACACCGGTGCAAACAAGAACTTTATTAGCCCCCAAATAGCTAAGGGTTGCACCCCCTTGGCTAAACCATTTCAGGTTCAGTCCGCAGCAGGTAGTGTTCAAATTACCCATAAACTTACAGGTCCATTCTTCAGACCAATAGGGAACGATTCCCTCATTACATTCTTTGTTCTCCCAGGATTTAACGCCATCCATGGCATAATTGGAGACGACACCCTAAAATCCCTTAAAGCACTAATTGACAGGGAACACGACTCTTTGACCATAACCCCTGGGGTGCGAATACCATTATTGGCCAGATCATCCCATAACATTCATTCACTAATCGGTGACGAGCACCCCGAAGAGGTAAAGAAGTCTCTCAACTTATTGATTAACGAATACTCCGTAATTTTCGAGCCACTCTTGCCCGGCGGAGCTATAGAAACAAGTGTAAGAGCGGAAATCCGGACAAGTACTCAAGAGCCTATATATTCAAAAAGCTATCCTTACCCCGCTAACATGAGAACCGAAGTAGAGAAGCAAATTGAGGAACTCTTGCGCGAGGGTATAATTAGACCTTCAAAAAGCCCTTACAACTCTCCAATTTGGGTGGTGCCGAAAAAGCCAAAGCCCAACGGGGAGAAACAATACAGAATGGTGATTGACTTTAAACGCCTTAATGCTGTCACCATTTCTGATACTTATCCGATCCCTGACATTACTTCTACCTTGTCCAGTCTTGGGCAAGCTAAATTTTTTACAACTCTTGACCTAACCTCGGGATTTCACCAGATTCACATGAAAGAATCTGATATCCCAAAAACCGCTTTCTCTACGTTGAATGGCAAATATGAATTTCTCCGTCTACCATTCGGTTTGAAAAACGCCCCTGCGGCCTTTCAAAGAATGATCGACGACGTACTAAGAGAATACATCGGCAAAATCTGCTATGTCTATATAGACGACATTATAGTCTTTAGCAAAGACTACGAATCTCATTGGCACAACCTTCGCGCCATATTTGAGAAATTAAAACAGGCTAGATTACAGGTAAATTTGGAAAAGACTCACTTCCTGAGCACCCAAGTCGAATTCCTGGGGTATGTCGTGACCTCAGAAGGAATCCCGGCGGATGAGAAAAAGGTAAAGGCCATAAAAGAGATGCAGTCACCCACGAATGTGAAAGAACTTAAAAGCTTCCTTGGCATGACTTCTTATGACAGGAAATTCATTTGCGACTACGCAAAAATTGCCAAGCCCTTGACGAATCTCACAAGGGGCGAACATGCCAAAGTTAAAGCGACACAATCAAAGAAAATTCCAATCGTTCTCGATGAGGAAGGCCTGCAGGCCTTCAATAATTTGAAATCTATTCTTGCTTCTTCAGAAGTACTAGCTTTCCCGGACTTTAACAAACCTTTTCATTTGACCACAGATGCCTCGAACTATGCCATCGGGGCAGTTCTTTTCGCAGAACGACACCGGAAAGGACCGACCCATAGCCTATATCTCTCGATCACTAAACCAAACCGAAGAAAATTACGCCACGAATGAAAAGGAGATGCTTGCCATAGTATGGGCATTAGACAACCTTCGATCCTACCTTTATGGGGCCGGATCCATTAAGGTCTATACCGACCACCAACCATTAACCTTTGCGTTAGGCAACAGAAACTATAATGCAAAATTGAAACGATGGAAGTCTCGCATAGAGGAATACAACTGCGAGTTGATCTACAAACCAGGAAAATCAAACGTAGTGTCGGACGCTCTTTCCCGCATCACATCAAATGTCAATTATCTTGGTTCAGACACAGCCACCGTTTCAGCAACAGAATCCATGGCTACAGTTCACAGTGCCCTTCAAGATGCATCGGACCTGATTCCGCATGTAGAAACCCCTATAAATGTGTTTAGGAACCAGCTCGTGTTTGACCCCAATAGGCAGGAATATGCTTGCGAAACCCCACATGTGGGTTACGTACGCCACTTGGTCCCAATAGGCGGCGATTCAATGCTGACCCTACAAACTTCTCTAAAAAATTACTTGAAGCCGTTAGTAATAAATGGCATCAAAATACCTGAGACCTATTTACAATTCCTGCAAACTTGCTGTCTAGAGCACTCCAGAGCGCATAGAAACGCTAAGGAAATGAAAATACAAATCTTGGAGAGGTTTTATTTTCCCAAAATGGCTAGTCGCATTAAGACACAGGTGTCTTCTTGCCAAGTCTGTAAAATGTTTAAGTACGACAGACACCCGAACAAGCCAGAGCTGCAACTGACCCCTATTCCAACGTACCCGTGTGAGATTCTCCACATTGACTTTTTCACTTTGGAAAATCACAAGTTCTTGAGCTGCATTGACAAATTTTCTAAATTTGCCAAGCTTTTCCCAATAGATTCCAAGTCGTCAATTCACTTGCGCGAAAAACTAATAGAAGTTCTCCATTACTTCACCGCACCGAAAACATTGGTGTCAGACAACGAAAGAGGCCTACTCTGCCCAACAGCACTGAACTACTTACAGTCCTTAGGAATTGAAGTGTATTACACGCCATCCCAGAAAAGCGAAGTCAATGGCCAAGTGGAAAGATTCCACTCGACTTTCCTTGAAATTTATAGATGTTTAAAAAATGACAACCTCAACCTTAAGGTAGTGGAGCTAGTTTTCATAGCCGTAGATAGATACAACAACTCTGTACATTCAGTCACGAACCGCAAACCGGTCGACATTTTTTTTGATAGATATTCGAGGATAAATTACCAAGGCCTCACAAATTTTAAGGAACAGACGCAGGAAGACATACGAGGCCTACTGGAATATAGACAAAAGATGTCCACTGATAGGTTTGATAAGACTAGGACAAGACCCAACACCTACAGGCCAGGAGACACAATTTTTGTCTCCAACCGACAAATAAAGAGCAAAGACAAACACCGGTTTAAGAAAGAAGAGGTAAAAGAGGATGGAAGGGTCACCGTAAAGACAAAGACGGGCAAGCTCCTCCACAAGTCTCATATTAAAAGTTAATAACAAAACAATGGAAAACGTTTCACAAACCTAAACTTAAAATAAGACACATTTTTTATATACAAAAAATATAACACAAAACTGTAGACATTAAGCAACACAAACAAAAACAAAACAAAAAAACAACAAAAACTCTTTAAAAAAAAAAAAAAAAAATTATAAAGAAACAAATGAAAAAAAAGGTTAGACATTAAGTAACACAAGCAAAAACAAAAAACAACAGAAAATTTAAAAAAAAAAAATAAAAAAAAAATAAATAAAAAAATAAAATAAAAAATAAAAATAAAAGGGAAAAAAAAAAAATAAATAGAAAAGTTAACTTACCTTGTAACCAAGGTACCAAAGTACCAAAATAACAAATCATTAACACAACAAAGTACGTTACACAGAATATCGTTTAAGTCTTATAAAAACTAATTTGTATCATTATCTTTAAGTTCTATATAATTTTTGTACACCTTCCTTTTTTCTTATATTGTAAGCACGGCCATACTACAAATAGTAGCCGCTCTCCACGTTTTCAAATATGACGCGCCGGTCATCCCCCTCCAGCAAGGCATCGTATGGCGTGTGAATGGGGTATTCAAACTCGCACACGTCATCGACCTACGTCAACTCCAGCAGGTCATCGACAAAACCACCAATGAAGCTTCACTGATCACCGACGGCAGAATCGAAGCCCTGGTGTGCCATTACCTACAAGAGGCTACGAACGGTATTGCAAAAATGACCGCAACAACGCACCGTAAGCCTCGCTCCATCAATTGGCTAGGATCTGCGTGGAAATGGGTCGCCGGATCGCCGGACGCCTCGGACTGGAACAGTATCCTCCAGTCCCAAGACAACGTTATAAAAAATAGCAACCAACAAATCAGGATAAATACGAGGCTGTTTGATGTCACGCACGACTCGTTGCGAAAACTGGAAGACGTCGTCACAAGAGTAAATGCCATCGACGGGGACGTACATGTGGCCACTGTTCTACTTCACAAGGCGATGATCCTGGTAAACCAAGTCAACGAAATCACAAGGGCTTGTCAACTGGCAAAGACGGGAGTCGTTAACACAAACCTTCTGGATCATAAGGAAGTGGAAACATTGCTAACGGAAACCCAGAGCCTACCATACCAAAATGTGGTGGAGGCAGTGGAGTTCTCCGAGCCATCAATACTGACCAATGGAATTTCTCTGTTATACGTCCTATCGCTGCCCAAAGTCGTGGACAGAAAATACCGACTAATGCTCCTGTACCCTACAATCACTGCTGGAAAGCAAGTTGTACTGGAGTATAACAAATTGGCGATGGACCCTCAGGAAACGCACGCAGTACTGGGAAGCTGCCTGTCGATTGGAAACACCACCGTATGTCAGGAGAAGAACTTGAAGAAATTGGACGAAAGCAGTTGCATTCCCCGGCTACTGAAAGGAGGCCACGCCTTCTGTGACTACCTCCGGAACGACCAAGGCGTGGTTGAATTAGTAGACGACGGCACCTTACTTCTCACAAACTTTAACGGTACGATCATGGCGGATTCAGGGAATCATCACCTAACGGGGTCGTTTATAGTCCAGTTCGACAACGAAACCGTTAATATTGGAAACACATCTTACAACAGTTACTCGTCCACTCATGTGAAAACTGTCAACCATGTCCAATAACTTTCTATTTTCAATCATAACAGAAGCAGCGATGGGCCTGATTGTGGTCGCTCTACTGTATGTCGTGTGGAGGAAAATCGCTTTTACTAAAGGGATTCCGTCACATCAAGGCGTAGACGAACTGGAAGAACAGCCCTCCAGCTCAACCCCCCCGAAAGACCCTTGATCTGCGGGACGCAGATCTTTGAAGGGGGATGAGTTAAAAGTGCAGATATTCCCCCTGACTCTCGTCGCCCCTGCGACGAGTAAGCTGCACATGCCAGCCGCCGTCGACGTTCATATTGCAGACGTTGCAATTTGACCGTCACAAGCCATGCACTCCATGGCTGATCGCGAGTTTGGGTCGTCGCCCCGAACTTGCCGATATTAAGCAACAGCGGATATGCTGACCGCTGGCTCAGCGTAGCCGTTGCTTCAGCGGGAACGCTGACTCGACGTGCAGCGGAACGCTGTAAGCGGACACCGTGGCAGCGACGCCGCCGTCAACGAAGACTTCATGGGAAACAGAACGGGCCGGCGAAGCCAGAGCTTTTTGAGCCGGCAACTGGATTAGACTATATTGTTCAATCAAAGAATTAAATAAGCACTTATAACGTTTAAACCCAAATTCTTATTCACTTGGCATCATCGGCACTGGAAGGGATTTCACTTATTAGTTACAGCACATTCCAGGCTGTTTAGGTAACTTAGTCGGGCGCCCACAGGGCGCCCAGACTTAACTTATATGCCAAAAAAAAATTAATATACATACAAAGTAAAAAAAAAATTGGCACTCCGCACTTTGCGCAAAAAGCTTCAGCTTCTTTGCACCTAAAAAATAACTTTTTGCGCAGTGCCGAATGCCAATTTTTTTTTTTACTTTGTATGTATTGTATTCGCGTATTTTTAATTAGAATAATAAAAAATTCAAAAACAATTCAAAAAAGCTCCAACGGCCCCATTAGCTCCAATCATTAAAATTTTTCTCCTCCCACTTTCACCTGTTTTTCTTATGAACCAGGTGAGTTTCCAAAAGTCTTAGCATGCACATTTGTAAGTCAAATTGATACCTTTCGATCGGTATATAGCTTGATCTGATCGGACAGTCATAGCAAATTTTCAACTTTTCCTGTGTATATATGCTAGTCGCCTTCGCATCCTTCGTGCTGCTTTCGTCACTAGCGCGGACTGCCGTCCGCAGTGATGTTAGAGGTTACCGTGAACATTTTACCAGGAAAACTTCACGAGTACCCACGAACACAGACCTACTGCATAGGTTACTAATATCATCAGATCCATTTATTGCAAATTTGCGAACTCCTCCAAAAACAAAATGTGGACCCTTGTCTACAGATGTCATCAAATTTTTATCTTATGATCAATCTAGCGATGAAAATTCTGATTCAAGTTCAGATTGTGAATAAGTTTGAAAAAATTATTCGAAATTTTTTTTTTATCACTTTTAAGTTGTTTTTTTTTTTAATAAAAAAATACGTGAAAAATATAAAAACCACTTTTTTCTTTCAATGAATTAATTATCTTTAAACCAAAGCATTTTTTAATTTTTTCGAACAAAATTTTTGAAGTTACAAGCAAAAGCATGAGCATATAACAAAAGTAATCAATTTGGAAAAAAAAAATTTTTTTTTATTATTAATTTAAAAAAAATATTTTTTAATTGGCTTAAATTAAAACAAAAAATACTAACCTGATACTTTTTAGATATATATATTTTTTTTTTATAGCGATTTGTTTGTTTAAAAAATGAAAAATTTCTGGTTTTTCCGTATTTTAAGCCCTTAAAACTGCCACGCCCATTATAAATTTTAGTCCAAAAATTTCTTAGGGGATATTTAAACAATCACTTTAAATTTCAAGTCGATAGCTTTAAAATTACGACTGCTATTGAATTAAGTCCCCCTAGATTGGCAAAATCTTACACTGTGCGTCGGCGAAGTAAATATCGAAGTTAAAGCCTAGTACCGACGTGAGATAAAAGGCCGAGCGTAAGTCAAACTCCATATAAAAAAAAAGATAGCGTAAAGTGAAAAAGAAGAAGATGACATTTATCTCCGCTTGTCGGTCCGGATGTAAACTAAACTGAAACTAAAAACGGAGTTGCCAGATAAGGAACGGGCGATGGGCAGCACTGTTTGCAGGCCCAGCGAAACATTGAACTGTTTAGAGTTTCGCTAGGTATATAGAAGATAAATGTCTGGCACAGAAGTGAAAACGATGAAGACTAATTGAATTTGGTCAATAACGACAATAATATTAGTAGATTATATTCTAGAACGAAAGCTTAAATGGTTTTTATAGACATAAATTCGAGAATTTTGTATTTTTTCATTAATATAAAGGGAGGACCCACGTAAAAAGTTCAAAAGCGATAGGTGCACCAAATTGCCGCTGTGCTTGCGTGCCACCGCATATTTCTCCTCTATTAATATTAATATACATTTTTCATTGCCTATTCTCTCCTCTTTTTTGCAAATCAGTTCTGCATGTTCATATTTAAAATAAACCGCTGCTGACGCATAGAGTTACCATTCCATTTTATGTTATTTTTTCGTGTTGCGTTGACAACACTGTCTTTACGCTCATCGACAGCGAAATATTGAGCATTTTCCGCCGCTAAAAATTTAAATCTCACGTCGGTACTAGTCTTAAAGAAAAGCAGCAGAAGAACGAAATTACACTGAAAGAAGTGTTGTATGCATCAGATCTACGACAAAATCTGCTGTCTGTTTCGAGAATTACCGATAAAGGGTATGAAGTGCATTTCCGTCGGAATGAAGCAGTTATTATGAAAAATAATAAAGAAGTGTGGCTTCGAGCAAAACGATTTGGAAACTTGTACTATCTGAATGCTGAAGAGCATCAAGCCAACAACGTGAATGACAAGGATAGTAAAATTGATCTGTGGCACTGCCGTATGGTCCATTTAAATGAAAGTGACCTGAAAAGTATGGCTAACAAGGGAATAGTATATGGCATAAACATTAACGAGAGTGCGAAGTTATCGCAGCGTGAAATTTGCATCAGCGAAAAGCAGGCAGCAAATCACTACAAAAGTGCAACCGAAAAGAGATCGAAGCAGACATTGGAAATTGTTCACAGCGATGTGTGTGGACCGATGCGAACCCAATCAATGAGCGGCTGCAAGTATTTTGTCACCTTTATTGATGATTATTATCGTTATTGTTCAATCTACTTTCTGAAGCAAAAATCAGAAGTGTTTGAAGTATTTAAAACATATAAATCTTCTGTTGAGAATATTACAGGCCACAAGATCAAGATGTTGTAGACCGACAACGGCACGGAACAAAGAGTTTGACGAGTTTCTTCGAAAGCATGGTTTTGGCCGCCGTGTGACTGCCCCATACACGCCACAACAAAACGGCATAGCTGAGAGGCAAAACCGTACACTAGTCGAAATGGCTAGGTGTATGATGAAACAATCTGGTGCTCCGCCTTCATTCTGGGCAAAAAGGATCAACACGGCGTCCTACATGAGAAACAGATGCCCCACTAAAGCGTTATCTGGAGACTTGCCATACACGTACTGGACATCAAAAGTGCCTACAGTGGGATATATACGCACTTTCGGAACCAAGGCTTTTGCATTGACAAAGGGCGAAAACAAGGGCAAGTTTGAGTCAAGGTCGGAAGAATGTGTACTGCTGGGATATGCTTCGGAATCGAAAGCCTATCGATTGTATTCTAAGGTACATTTACAGAATTCTTCGATGAGCCAGAAGATGGCATCGATATCCAGCTGAACGACAACGTAGACGAACCAGAAAATAGTTCATCAAGCGACGAAAGTGTAACCGAAGAGGCAAGCCAGCCAATAACACATGGCAGAGGTCGTCCAAAAATCCAGAGGGCCGGTCAGCGTGGAAGACCACGAAAAGTGTATCAGCCACCAAGAGAAGTTGTTCCAGAAAGCCATCAAGAAGACCATGAAGACAGTGAATCACCACTCGAGGATGCATTTGAAGAAGGCGAGATGGCATTCATTGCAGCGACAAATGATCCCTTAACCATCAAGGAGGCCCAAAGCAGTGACGATGCTGAAAGCTGGACAAAAGCTATGGAAGACGAGTTCATGCCACAGATACTCAACAAGACTTGGCAAATTGGTCGCAAAGTGTTATGCGCAGAAGCCCGGAGAGGACTTTCACGAAACGTATTCACCTGTGGCACGATTTACGTCAGTCAGATTGCTAGCAGCACTATCTGCAGAATTTTACATGGAAATCCATCAAATGGATGTGGGCACAGCATACCTTAACGGCGAATTGGAAGAAATGGTCTTCATGAACATACCGGAAAACTACAACGAGTTCATGAAAAAGCTGGAATCTGGAGCTCAAATCGGAACGAATCAACAGCGTCCTACTTCAGAGTATATCAATGCGGCAAATCAATGGCGAAAGCTATTAAGGAAATGAGAGATCCCTTGTGCATTGTATGAACTACGCCAGTCTAGATTGCGTTGGTACTGGAAACTCACAACGAAGCTGCAAGAAATTGAATTAGTACCCACCGATCAGGATCCGTGCCTGTTTGTGAAACGACAAAAGGAAAACTTTTGATTGTCACTATATACGTGGACGATTTGCTACTTGCGTCAAATCATCCGGAATGGTTGCAGCAGACGAAGACGCACCTGAGCCAGGCTTTCAAGATGAAGGATTTCGGCGCAGTGAAGTAGTGTTGGGATTATATCGATATTCACCCTTATCGATATTAGCGATATTTTGACTTTAACTATCGATACTATCGATAATATATCGTCGTTTTTTGCCTTTGAATTTACAGATAAAAGGGCCACCTAAATTTATAAAAACATTAGAAATTTTTCAGGAATTAAGCTTTAAATTCCTTGAATGCTATTAAAAATTTAATTTAATTCAAGTGTTGTCATATTCAAGCTTAAATACATTTCATAACGATGTATTTCAGTTCTTCATATAGCTTTTAAACAAATTCAATTCTTATAACTATAAAATGAGATCCAATCATTCAATTAAACATATCTTTTAAACAGAAACAAATTCAATTCGAATATTCGGAGATCCAATCATTCTTTGAAAGAAAAATCAGCATGTCAACATTCTTTGGTTTTAAATTCGAGCGTTTTTTGTTCAAGATAAGTCCTGCATTGCTGAACATCTTTACACTTCGCAATTTGGCTGGTAGCTGACTTTTCAAAGTACATCCATGCCACTGACTTACGCGACCGTTTTTGGGCAACTTCCTCGTCCAAGAGACTCACCACTGCACTGTCGACAATTGCGGCCGTTCCGTCTTCTTAATCAAGAAAAAAACACGGTTAATATACTGTTTGTCATTGAATGCACACAAACTCACTCACACGGACACACGTTAAATACGCGAACATGCAATTGCCAAGTACTTACCACTGGATTTTTTCGCCAAGTAACGATCCATAATCCGTAGCCGCTAACACCAATAAGGACCTAACTGAATTTACAAAAATATAATGAATTAGACCTTGGTTTTAAGCGCAAGTTAAACGATTTTAACTCACATTAAGAAAGAACACGCGCCAAAAGTTGCAGAGCAGAACTGACGCCTGCCTGGTCATACGTTTTTAAGAGAAAATGAGCTTCATTAATCTAAGAAATTCTAGTTTCCTTCTAAAAATGGTATGGTTTTCAAACATTAGACATACATCGATGCATCGATGTTTCGACCCGATGCATCAACCAACATCGATGTTAAATTTTGAAAACATCGCTAAGCATTGACATCGATGTTTCCACTCAAATTTACATCCCTAATGTGCGTCAAGATAGCAACGGTTCTTTAGCAACGAAAAACGGAACTTGGTTCATGAGTCGGAACCAGTTATGAACTTTCTCATTTTTAAGCGTTATTGGACCTTTAATCAATAAAGTAAATGTGCGTCAAGATAGCAACGGTTCTTTAGCAACGAAAAACGGAACTTGGTTCATGAGTCGGAACCAGTTATGAACCTTCTCATTTTTAAGCGTTATTAGACCTTTAATCAATAAACTAATGATGCAGAATAGTAGAAAATTAATTAATCTATAGTTTAAAGCCAAGTTTTGGCCATTCCAGCTTTTCAAATGGGAGAAACAGTTGAAGAAAGAAAGTGAAAACGTGAACATTTACACCATTTCTTAAATAGGTAAGCACAGGAGGAATAGCCTCGAAAACCGCTTATGCACGATGAAAGCCTACAATTTCACCTTTCTAATGGTACAATAAATTAAGACAAAAAAAGATACGTTTTTGAGATATTTGGAAATGAGCGAAGCAACCTCGGTGAAAGTCCCATACAAAAAGACCGCCAAAATACATACCTTGTTCTCAATCTATAATATTTTATCTTAGGACGAATGGCCTAAAACGCGGCACATATCAAATTAAAGCTACAAGTTTGGGGAAGCTATTGCAGTTAAATTTAGAGAATGTTAAGGTACAGTTTTTTAGAAAATTAATTAATTGTAAATCAACCCCCAAATAGTTCACGAGCAAGACCTATCGAACTGGTAGCTCCAACGTGAGCTGAACTACAGAAACTGAACTGAACCAACATGAAATGAACAACAGAAAGGCTGCCACCTTCCACAATTTCGTTGCTAACTAAAAACTGAAATGGTCTAAAATGCACGGTATATGAGAGCATTGGCATTAATTGTACGAGCATTTTTTCGTTCGGATCATCAAAATCAAAGGTTAAATGGCTGAGAAATTAGCATTTTTGTTTTTTTTTTACCTAAAGAAACATGCATGTGGGCTGCCAACCTGATATACAGAAGTGCAAAAATGCGTCGGAATATAACTAGCTGGCAGCCCTATTAAACATAACGGCGCTTACAGCCATTAGTGAGATATACAAGAAAGTGCGCGTCTTGCAAAAAAAATAATGATGAATAATTACAACGCTATTGCTCGCCTTCGGCGCACCGCAACAATCTTGATCAACAGATTCAGGGGTTGCAGGAGCCCGAAGGCCATGTGCTGAAAAACAAAGTGAATCAGCTCCAAGAAGAGCAACAAAAGCTAAGAAAAAGTTACAAAGCTTTAGAGAGAAAAGTGCAAGTTCAAGAGCGGCAAATTCTGGAGCTAACCAGATTTTACCAGTCGCAACAGCCGCCGCAGTATTTGGCGCAGCAACAGCCGCCGCCGCAGTACTTGGTGCCGCAACAGGCGCCGCCGCAGTACCTGGTGCCGCAACAGCCGCTGCACTACTTGGTGCCGCAACAGCCGCCGCAACAGCCGCAGCAGCAACAGCAGCCGCAGTATGCGGCGCAGCCGCAGCAACAGCCGCCGCAGCAACAGCCGCCACAGGACCTGGCGCCGCCGCAACAGTCGCCGCCGCCGCAGCAACGCTGCCAATAAAATCTTTTTTTTTTCTAGCAAGCTAACACAATGAATTAATAAGTTAGCTTATGTTTTTTTTTTGTACTAAAAGGTAAGTCGATAAATTAACATACAAATTTTTATTGAAATACTAATTGCTTTTTCTACTTACAGATACATAAATGAATATCATAAATGAATACTGAAATTCCTCATCTATGTAAGTGAATATTTCATACACTATTAATTAATTAAAATTTATATTTTAATCGTGTTGTTCTTCTAGGAAAATGAATATTTTCGATCGTTTCTAGTGTATAAGAAGCCAGCCAAAGATTCCAAAAATGAACAAAAAATTTATAAATAAAATGGTTATGTTAAAATAAATATTGTAAAAGTAGTTTCTTTGTGTAAAATTTAATTATAAAAAATTTGTTATAAAAAAAACAACATTTTTTTTTAAGTAACAAATGTATTTATTCAAGACTGATTATTTCTCTAACTTGACTTGCATTTGCGCGAAATAATAAAATTCCAGGGAATGATATAGTTGTCCAATTCATACCAAAATTTGTAAAGAAGTGTAAATATATTTCTTAAATATTGAAAAAAATATGAGTAAAAATTGCCAAATAAATGCCTTAAATTTGTGCGAAACTACTCAGATATCAGTTAGAGCAGTTTTAGTCTAAATTAAAAAAAAAAAAAAAAAAAATTTACACTAAAAAATAAAATCTTTTTGTATGTAAATTTTGATTTGTGGTATATTTACATACAAAACAAAATTATTCGTACAAAAATAGCACTATTTTTATAGAAGTTATTAATTAATCGCCGCTAAATCTGCCGTTTCTCCTACTGTGCAATGACGCAGACGGACAGACGAAAGATGAATGTATACACAAAACGAATATCCCATTTTCAGGATGTTTATCCACACAAACAAGAATTTTAGCACATGCTGTAACATAAAATTGCAAGACTTACCTTTTTTCCAATGCTCGGTACATGTTTAAACAATTTTTTTAATATAAATACGGGCGCTGGTATTCGATATGTAAAGCGCCGTTATATTTTAAAGGGCTGCCAGCTAGTTATATTCCGACGCATTTTTGCGCTTCTGTATATCAGGTTGGCAGCCCACATGCATGTTTCTTTTAGGTCAACTGGAAAAAAAACAAAAATGCAAATTTCTCAGCCGTGGGATGATAGAAAAATACTAATCTTCAGTAAAAAGTTAGCAACGATTTTCTGTTTAACATGAATGGAGGTGCCACCTTTTCTCTTTATGTACATATGCTGCCACGTTGTTTTGTGTGTTTAATTTACCATTAAATGTAAAAATACCAAAACGAAAATTTCTCAATAACTATTCGTTGAAATTGATGATTCGCACGGTAAAATGATAGTAAAATTAGCAACAATATTTCTATATAGCGTGCATCAGTGTACAATGGATAAGGCAGCAGTGTTGCCGTTTTATGTGGTGTGTTATGCTTATGTTGTTCATCTGTTAATATTGCAGTTAGCAGCTGCTAATTTCAAATTTAAAATTACCTTTTTTATTAATTCATATTTTGTCAATGTCAATAGTTATATGTTTTGATATTAAATGGCATTAGAAGTTTCCTAATGAATTTTCTTAATATCATAAGCGGCAACTTTAGCGAAATTCGTGTAATAGGTCGCTGTTAAACAACAGTTATCTTAAGTCTTAAGTAACATCAGTGTTGCCAGGTGTTCAGCGCCCGTATTGGCTAGATTTTGAGTAAAAATAAGCTATAATAAGCTAAAAATAAAAATGTTAAGAAAATGCCAGGAAACATACAAAATCATTAGGATTTTGTTGATATTAAATTAGTAAACACATTATCGATTTTATTAGTCTCTTCCTCACTTAATTATTAACCGTTTATTTTGAATAAGACTAACATATTTTTGTGATTGAACTGTAGAAATAACGAGTAATCTTTATTTCAATTATATTTAATTAACAACTTAAATATTTGTGTATGCAAATGATGATGCGTGTGTCTGATTCTGAACCTCGAGCCAAAGTGAATCAATCAGAAGATCGCTCGCGGAACCAGAATCTGTTTTCGTCGATGCGTCGTTGCCAGATCGGGTCTCTGCCGCTGTAGTGGTAACGCCACATCTACTCCCCCCTCAGTGACTTCGTCAGGTAGAGAAGGGAACGAATATACTGATGGAGATGGTGACGACGGTATCGGCTGTGGTGTTTCATCTTGTAGATTTGGTGTGAATGGAGCTTCTGGTGTGTTTGGAGCTTCTGGTGTGTCTGGAGCTTCTGGTGTGTTTGGAGCTTCTGGTGTGTCAACATTTGCAAGAAAAGCGGGTTTCAACAGGTCGACTGAAATTGCCTTTTCATCGCCGTTAACTTCCACGATGTACACTTTGTCGTCTACTCGTCGGACAATCTTGAAGGGTCCTGTGTACGGTTGCTCCAATGGTTTTTTGACAGAAGCGACAAGCTTGAACACATGCGTGCAATTTTGCAGGTTGTTTGAGCAGAAGATTCGAGGCTTGTGGTGATGAGCTGTAGGTGTTGGCTTGATGGCTTGAATGTGCTGCCGAAATCGCTCAATGAAGCGTTGTGGATCAACAGGAGTGGGTGAGCTCTTCTGTGAGAGAAACTCATTAGGAAGCCGTATCGTTGTGCCAAAAAGCATCTCTGCGGGTGATGCCTGCAAATCCTCTTTAAATGCAGCACGTAGTCCGAGCAGAACAGTGGGCAGAAGTTCTGGCCACGGGATGTGAGAATTGCACATTAATGCTGCTTTCAATGTGCGATGCCATCTCTCTACAAGCCCATTGGATTGTGGGTGGTAAGCTGTTGTTCGAATCCTTTCTGCACCCATCATTCGTGATAGTCCAGCAAAAAGGGCTGATTCGAATTGTGTCCCTTGGTCCGTTGTTATAGTAAGAGGTGTACCGAATTGACAGATCCAGTGTGTATATACGGCTAGAGCTACTGTCTCCGCTGTCATGTTTGACAATGGTACAGCAAGTGGCCATCTACTAAATCGGTCGATAATAGTAAGACAATAACGAAGATTGTTGACACGGGGCAATTCTATCAGGTCCAAGTGTATGTGGTCAAAACGATGGTCTGGAACGGCAATGTGCTCGACAGCACTGCGTGTGTGGCGGTGTATTTTGGAACGCTGACAGGCGACGCATTGACGTGACCATGCTGTAGCATCTCGATTCATACTTGGCCAAACGAATCGCTGTTTCAACAATTTGGATGTTGTCCGTCCACTTGGGTGTGCCAAATTATGCACTGAATCAAATGCCAATCGTCTTATGCTGGTTGGAAGATAAGGCCTGATATGCCCTGTCGATGTGTCGCATAATATGTCGTATTGTTCGACGCGCTGGATTTCCAGGTTTAATGACGTTGTTTCTCCTAGCTGGGTAATTTCATCGTCTTTTTGCTGCTCCTCGAAAATCATCTGTGCGTTAAATTCGCTTGGCATATTGATTGCGTTGATTCGCGAAAGAGCATCAGCAACAGTATTGTCTTTTCCAGGTGTGTGTGAAATTTCGGTTGAAAATTGAGAAATAAAGTCCAATTGGCGCAACTGGCGTGGCGATGCTTTTGAGGCTTTTTGAGAAAATGCGTAAATTAGGGGCTTATGATCAGTTTGAATGACAAATTGTCGTCCATCCAGTATGTGTTTGAAGAAAAGGACTGCTGCGAAGACGGCCAATAGCTCACGATCATATGTGCTATAGTTTTTCTCTGCTGCACTTAGTTTGCGTGAGAAAAAGGATACGGGCCGCCAAGTGTCGTCTTCAAACTGCTCAAGAGCAGCGCCAATTGCCGTGTCTGATGCATCTGTTCTTACTACCAACTGTGCTGATGGTGCGAGGAATGTTGCTTGCGTAGCAGTTTCTATTTTTGCCTTGCACTGCTCGAACGCCTTATCAGCTTCTGAAGTCCAACTTATTTCGCGTTTGTCATTTTTGGTTGCTCCTTTGAGGTACTCCGTTAAAGGAACCTGTGCTTCTGCTGCAAATGGAATTAAACGCCTATAATAGTTGATCATTCCAAGGAATCGACGCAACTCCATGATTGTCTTGGGCTTGGGGAATTCCCGAATGGCTTTAGTACGCTCAGATGGGGGCCTGAATCCTGTAGTGCTAATCGTGTAGCCAAGAAATACAACCTCTGTCTTGCCAAATTGGCACTTTTGTGGGTTGATACTTAGGCGATTTTTGCGCAAGGTCTCGAAAATTATTTCGAGGTGCTGAAGGTGCTCTGCGTGGCTGCTGGAGAATACTATGATATCATCGATATAGCATCCAACAAATGGAAGACCACGAAGTATGTTGTCCATGTGACGTTGAAAAGTTTGAGCTGCGTTTCTAAGTCC
Organism: Drosophila subquinaria; assembly: GCA_037043405.1. Classification (NCBI taxonomy): domain Eukaryota; kingdom Metazoa; phylum Arthropoda; class Insecta; order Diptera; family Drosophilidae; genus Drosophila; species Drosophila subquinaria. Next base: position 23,553 of record JBAMBL010000224.1, read on the forward strand.
AGGAGGCATTCCAACAAATTCAAACAATCCAAACGGAGTCGTTACTGCAGTTTTTGGAACGTCCGTATGTGCGACTGGAATTTGATGGTAAGCACGCACCAGGTCAATCGTTGAGAAGATTTTAGATCCGTATAGACGCTGAATAATATCTTCACAGTGTGGAATAGGATAGCGATCTGGAATGGTGCGTGAGTTGAGTTTTCGGTAATCCCCAGTAGTGCGCCATCCATTTGGTTTTTTAGGGACCAGGTGGATCGGACTAGCCCATTGGCTGTTTGACGGTCGAATAACTCCATATTGGAGCAAGAGATCAAAATCACGACGAGCCGCATCCAGCTTTTCGCCGGCAAGTCGCCTTGGTTTATCAAAAACTGGAGGACCATTTGTTTCGATGTAATGAGCTACGTCATTATCAATGTTGGTTGCTGGGGACTCATTTGGTCGAGTGATGTCTATAAAACGTGTGAGTAGTTCCATGTATGCCCGACTCATTCCGTTTTTGTTTTGCACATTGATTGTAGAGACACTGTAAAGCTTTGCTTCGTTGAGTTTTCCCTGTGTGCATTTCGACGTTGTAGGATCTATGAGACGGCGTCCCTTAAGATCGAGGAGTAAACCGAAGTGGGTCAAAAAATCAGCTCCGATGATCGCTGACTGCACATTGGCAATAATGAATGACCAGTTGAACTTGCGATGAAGATTGAGATCGAATGAAAGGTTTACAGTCCCGTATGTGTCGATGACTGATTTGTTGGCAGCATACAGTTTGAAATCGCTTCGTTTGTATCGCTTATGTTTGAGAATTGATATCGGTATGAGTGATATTACTGAACCCGAATCAATAAGGAACTTTGTGTTTGATGAACGGTCGAAAATGTGGAGTCGAAACTCCTTGTTGAGGCGAGCGTGTGGGTCTTTGCTGTCACTGGTCGCCTGTACAGCTGACAGCTTCTTTAGTTTCCCTGTTGCGTGACCCAGGAACATGGCTGGGCACAACGTTGGGCGTTGATGCCATAACGCTTGTGGTAATAACAGACTGATGATTGTGAAGACACTGGCTGTGAATTTTTCTGCTTTCCTGCAGCGTTAGTATTGTTGTTATTCGCAAGCTGTTTTTGCAGAGACGCAATTGTGTCTTTTAAATCCTTAAGCTCACGCTTAACAGTGTCAATGCTGTCATTTCCAGTACCATGAATAGCACCTGAAGATCGTGAAGTTGCCATGACAAAAGGTCCAGTTTCGTCTTCCATCAGTTCATCGGCAAGTTCGGTTAGTTCCTCAATAGAGGCTGAACGAAGCACTTTTAGGCTACGTTGAACGTGTTGTGGGAGCAGTGACAACCAACGGACACGCAAAACATCACTAGATGCCCGTCCTCCAGCCAGCCGAGTCATTTGATGAAGAAGTTGCGATGGCTTTTTATCTTCGAGGACAAGTTCTGACATGGCTCTGTGCAATTGACGATCAGGAGTTTCCGTAAAACGTTTGATAATGAGTGCCTTTAATTGCTCATATTTGTCGGATTCAGGGGGTTGCATCAGAAAATCTGCAAGCTCAGTCATCATATTTCCATCAAGTGAGCTCACTAAATAATTGTAGCGCGAGTTATCTGATGTAATGCGATTAAATGAAAATATGGACTCGACTTGCAAAAACCATAGGCGCGCATCAGGCTTCCAAAATGGCGGCAGCTTGCATGTGTTGATGGTGTGTACAGAAGCGGCGTCTGATGACGCATTGTTGCTAGAGTCTGAAGACTGCGGTGCATTTTCTGAGCCTGATTGATTTTCCGATGGCATGTTTGCTGTTAATTGTTTGTTGCGGGGTCACCAATGTAGAAATAACGAGTAATCTTTATTTCAATTATATTTAATTAACAACTTAAATATTTGTGTATGCAAATGATGATGCGTGTGTCTGATTCTGAACCTCGAGCCAAAGTGAATCAATCAGAAGATCGCTCGCGGAACCAGAATCTGTTTTCGTCGATGCGTCGTTGCCAGATCGGGTCTCTGCCGCTGTAGTGGTAACGCCACAGAACTATTGAGCCCATTGATGACAAATGTTTTTTGATTCCGCATGCTGCCTAACATCAACAACTTTTTCTACTATTGTAGATTTGCTAGTGGTGCTTAAGCCAAACACCATCGATAAGAAAACAAATTCACGATCATATAAATAAAGTTCACGGTACTAAAACATTTTAAAATTATAAAATACAAATTTCGTCGATGTCAATAAAGTGTATTTAGTGCTAGAATATTCTATATGAACTTCAAAATATGTTAGATTTACGGCTATAAGCAATTTGCAAAAGTAAGTAAGTAAAAGCAATTTGTAAGCTGATCCATGTTAAAATGAGCAAGATCTATCCTGAAATAAGCTAATCTCGCAACACTAGTAACATATGCAGAAACTGTTGGGCTACTGTTAAAGAAAACCAATATTAGAGTTGGGCTTTTTAGTTCAATTTGCTGACCAAGTTCAATCGTTCATTTTTCAGTCGTGAACTAAATCAGTCATTTAGTCATTTGGTCATTTATTTGGTCCTGATCGATTTTCACTCGATGTTTTCTTGTGACGCTGCCATTTGAATTTGGACAGCACTGGCAGCATTCTGTCAGCACTGCCGTATATTCTGTTAAATGTATGTTAATCCGTAAGATAGATACAAGTAAGGAGGTTAAGTACCTAGGAGTCACTTTCGACAGTAAACTTAACTTCGGCCCCCATGTACAAAATGCGATAGCAAAGTGCACTCGAGCACTTTATGCCTGTCGCAGCATAGCCGGGAAATCATGGGGCACATCACCGAAGATTATTAGATGGCTATACCTAATGGTAGTCAGGCCAATGCTCACATATGGAGCAATAGCCTGGGGTGATAGATCCCAACTCATCACCGTCAAGAAGCAGCTGTTAAGACTGCAACGGATGGCCTGAGTATGTATGACGGGGGCTATGAGCACCTGTCCGACAACGACTATAGAAGTTTTAATGGAGCTCACGCCACTCCATGTATTCATTGAACTGCAACAAAGGGCGACTCTGCTAAGAATAGCACGAGAGGGGGTGGGAAGTATCCTTAGCCACAGAGACGCTGAATTGCTATCAGGTGATCTCCCCTTAGGCTGCGCGCACATTGGGAGCTGAAAGCGGAGCTTACAGCGGAGCTTATACGCGAGCTTATCCTCCCAATAAAACAAACACACTGCTTGTATGAAAGCGCGCACACTGAGAGCTTAGCAGATTCGATCAGCTGTAAGCTACGCTCCTCTCTGCTTGATCGATCAAACATGTTTGTTTATTCAGCGGCTGAGCTGAGCTTATTCATTCTAATTTGAAATGGATTGCGAAACACTTGTCAGTGAAATTGTGCAAAACCCACCAGTGTGGGATAAAAAGCACAAACATTATTCAAATAGAATAATCACGGAGAGGATCTGGGATTCTATCGCAAAATCATTGAACGCATCAAGTAAGTATATATTTATTTATCTATGCAGCAAACTCAAAATAAATTACATGCAAATATACGCATGTATGTATATGCAATCTATTTTTAGATTGCTGCATAGATAAGCAATTAACTGCAATTCTAAAGAGAGCTTTCGGTTTTCGGTTAACTGCAATTCGAAAGAGAGTTTTAAAGAAAGCTTTCGATTTTCGGTATTTGCTTTGCATAAAAGTACAGTATCGTATATACATTTATATATGTATATTTACATTTGTAATTAACTGCAACTTGTACAGAAAGTAAAGCGACTAAAGAGAATTAAGTTTTAAATTTTGTTCTTCATATATAGATAACGTTTATTTATGTATGTACATTAGGGCGGGTCAATTTTTTTTCGCAAAAATCGTCCACTAGAATCGTAATCTACGATGAATTCTAAGATATTTTCACGAAGAAACTATATGTCTAAAATCAATTCCTAGCCTCCGCTGTACATTGTACATATTAACGAAACAATTTTCTTAAATATTCAGTTTAAATACAAAATTTTATAAATTTTAATTTTATAAATAATACTTTAATTTACAAAATAGATAATTATAAATAAAAAAATTAAATTAATAAATAATAATAATAAAAAATAATAATAAATTAAAATTAAAGTAAACAAATTAAAATAATAAATTAAATTACAAAAATTAATTATAATGGTATTTTAAAATTAAAGTAAATAAATTAAAATAATAAATTAAATTAAAAAAATTAATTATAATGGTATTTTAAAATTAAAGTAAATAAATTAAAATAATAAATTAAATTAAAAAAATTAATTATAATAGTATTTTAAAATTAAAGTAAATAAATTAAAATAATAAATTAAATTAAAAAAATTAATTATAATGGTATTTTAAAATTAAAGTAAATAAATTAAAATAATAAATTAAATTAAAAAAATTAATTATAATGGTATTTTAAAATTAAAGTAAATAAATTAAAATAATAAATTAAATTAAAAAAATTAATTATAATAGTATTTTAAAATTAAAGTAAATAAATTAAAATAATAAATTAAATTACAAAAATTAATTATAATGGTATTTTAAAATTAAAGTAAATAATTTAAAATAATAAATTAAATTAAAAAAATTAATTATAATGGTATTTTAAAATTAAAGTAAATAAATTAAAATAATAAATTAAATTAAAAAAATTAATTATAATAGTATTTTAAAATTAAAGTAAATAAATTAAAATAATAAATTAAATTAAAAAAATTAATTATAATAGTATTTTGAAATTAATAGTAATTTTTAAGTAATAATAAATTTTAATTAAAGTAATTTACAAATGATTCTCTTATTTCCTTGGCTTCATTTCCCGATCTGTTGTTCTTTCTTGATTTATTTGTATTATTTTCTGTATTATTTTGCTCTTCGTCTTCAAACGTGTATAGATAATCTGTGATCTGCTCACTATCAATTATTATGATGTGCAGCAGACACATAGTTTTAATTAATAAAATTGCCGTATGCGGAACAACATCAATTTCTCTTTTTAATAAACGCCACTTTAATGTCAAAATGCCAAAAGCGCATTCGACGCAACGCCTAGCAGAAGATAGTCTTTCATTGAAAATTTCATTTCTTTCATTTAACGATTTTCTTGGAAATGGCCTCATTAAATATTTGGTTAAAGGGTAGGCCTCATCACCAACAAAAACATAGGGTGTTGCAAAGTTTGCAAATGGCAAATTATTTGGCTCGGGAATATTGAGCAAATTGTTTCTAACCGCTTTTTGAAATTTGGACGCTGCGAAAATGCCGCCGTCGCTTTGACTGCCTTTAAAGCCAACTTCAATAAATATAAATTTGCAATTTGCATCTGCAACACCCTGCAAAACTAAAGGAAAAAATGTTTTTATAATTAAAATATTCGGATCCGGAATTATGCGGGCATGTAATTCTAATGTGCTTGCCGTCAATTGCTCCAATGCAATTCGGAAATCGACTTTTTTCATAAAAATCCTGAGCAATGTTTACAAAATCGCTTGTGCTTGGTACTGCCAAGTGTTTTTTGTGAAAAGTTTCCCAAATTGCTTGACACACTTCAGGTATAATTTTCCTTAGGGTACTTTCAGCAATTCGAAAGCTGAATGACATTGCTCTAATTGGCATCCCAGTTGACAGATATCTGTAATATAATTTATATTTAACAATTTCAGAAGTCGATTGCAAGAAAAAATTTAAGTATTTGAAGGATGAGTACTGGAAGGCGCTGCGGAAGATCCCTCAAACAGCATCAGGAGCTGCAGCTGAGGAGCCACACGTGCCAAAATTTAAATATTTCACCCTTATGAGTTTCCTGCGAGATGACTCTGCATTGACAGGAGACAGTAACATTGAACACATATTGGACGAAATTACATTAATTGATGACACAACAATGACAAGTTTTGAGTTTAACGATAACAGTACTGAACCGATGACTAACAATGAACAGACGACTACCAATCAACCGACAACTTCCAAACAACAGAACAAACAACAAGTAACTAAACGCAAGACAAACGAGGACGACGCTTACTTGGACATAGAGCGGAAAAAACTAAAACTTTTGGAGACAGACATCGAACGATCACATAACGAAGACTCGGACGACTTACAGTTTTTTAAAAGCCTCTTACCCTTTTTAAAAAATGTTTCCCCCCTTCAAAAATTACAATTTAGGTCTAATTTAATACAAAATTTAATAGAAGTAACTAGACAGGAAGAGCTCAAAAATACTATTAATATGATTAATATTGACTTAAGCTAATTACATACACAACACATTACTCACACGTACATTTAACGCATACTCATATGTATATACAAATTACATATAACATATTAAATGACAAATAAAATAGATTGTTATATTTTGAAAAATTAATGTAAATAAAAAAACAGTTTTGATTTCATTTAAATTATTGCATACCTTATTGTAGCTAAAAGCCTTTCTGGAGGTGAGATTGGCTTTCTGAAATTTGTTTCCATCTTTTGAATTTGGTCATTCACTCCACTTAAAATATAATCGAATGTTTCAATACTCATTCGCGAATATTCATAAAATTTTATGGGAAATTCTCGCAATTGACCATACAGGTGGTGGAATTCGCCCAACACTTGTCTCTCTTTATATATGGGATGCACCCACATTTCTCTCTTTTGTTTATTTTTTTTTCTGTACCGGTTACTTCTTTCCGTAAGAATAAATTGGCGCAGCCTGTTTGAAACCATATTGCAAGACAAGCCATGAGAGACTAGAATTAAAATAAGCATCAGCTTCAGTTTAAGCTTTCGGTGTGCGCGGCATAAAAGCTTACTCTCGCCGATATGCTCTGAGCTGATAAGCTCGCGTATAAGCTCCGCTGTAAGCTCCGCTTTCAGCTCCCAATGTGCGCGCAGCCTTACTATTACAGCCAAGAGACGAGATGACTGCCGAGCTTATGTTCGAGCAGAATTTCAAAGTGAACCTGAGCAGTAAGAAGGACTGGACAACACTTGATGAAGTCCATTCAATGGGTCAACTCACCATAAAATGGTACACCGATGGATCTCTTACAGACCAAGGCACAGGACTTGGAATTGTAGGCCCTCGGATATCTTACCACGAATCTCTAGGAACATATACCAGCATCTTCCAGGCTGAGGTATGTGCAATAGGGAGGTGTGTTGACCTTAATCTCAAGCGTAACTATCGGAATAGAGACATAGCCATTCTATCCGATAGTCAAGCAGCTCTCAATGCACTCAGCAAGGCGAAAATAACGTCTTAAGTAGTGCACGAGGTGCGAAAGAAGCTAAACCAACTGGGATCATATAATAGGCTAACCCTAAGATGGATCCCAGGCCAGAGGGATTTAGCAGGAAACGAGGCAGCTGACAGACTAGCCAGAATGGGTGCATGCAGTCCCCTAATAGGTCCTGAACCGTTTTGTGGAATTGGAAGACACACAATCCGGGAATACCTACGAAAAGAGAAGAGGCGACTTCAGCAGTCGCATTGGACGGAGACCACAGGTTTCAGACAAGCAAAACACCTCCTAGGTAGCTACAACCCAAAGCGGTTTAAGCAAGTAATCGCATTGGGGAAGAATAGACTCAGAATACTCACCGGTCTCTTGACCGGGCATTGCAAACTGAGAAGTCACCTATTTAAGTTAGGAATTGTAAGCAGTGCAACCTGCCGGCTCTGCAATTGCGAGGAGGAATCCTCGATACACATACTAGCAGAATGCACTGCTCTATCTAGACGTAGATGTAGTTTTCTAGGGAAACATGTCCTACCGAAGGAGGACTTAGCAGACCTCAACCCTTTCAAAAACATCGGTACAATTTTGGTCCCTCTTCTTACGGCTTTTACGGCTCCCACGTTCCGCGTTTTTGTGCCAAAACTGACTTTTGTTCTTCCTGGTTGGCGCAATGGAACTTTTTTTCGAATTGGCCTTTCTTCAGTTCAGAATTCTGTATTTTGTCGAAGTCAGTCAGTAACAGTGCGAAGCGTGCGTAACAGTAGCAGCTGATTGCGGTCTTTACATAACAAAACAGCTGATTTTTCAATTTGTGCGCGAAAATTTTAAATGGAAAATCGTGAAATTTTCAAAAATTAATTTTAAAAAATTGAGAAACAATTTCAAAAAAACATAAAAATGCAAAATTAGGTAAAATAATTAAGTTTATTTTAAAGTTGGTTTGGTGGCAAAGTTGAGAAAAAAACAAAAAAAATTGAGAAATAACAAAAAAATTGAGAAACAAAAAATATTAGAAACTCGAGAAAAATTCAACAAAATTTCTGATATTTTTTTCAAAGCTCTAGCTTTAAAATTGAAAAAGTTGACTTTTTCGGCTCGAGATTTTTCGAGTCATAAAAAAGCCAGAGATTTGCGGTACATTTTGAAATCAGGTGACTGGCGCTCAGAAAAACGCTAACATAGCAAGTACATAGATGGACGCAGAAAACGTTTAGCGTTAGGCGAGAGCGAGAGAGGACGCTTTGCAGCACACTGGTGTGACTGATGCGGCTATATATACTCTTGGTGTATGAGTTTTAATGGCCGCCTTACCAGCTGTTTGTTTTCTGCCAATGAGAGAGAGGAGAGGAGAGAGAGAGTGACAAATGCACGAGCTCGCTCGATCACATCTAGCACAGTTTCGCAAAGTGTGTGAGTTTTAATGGCCGCCTGTTTTCTGACAATGAGAGAGAAGAGAGTGACATATGCTCGCTCGCGTTTATTCCAACACAGTAACCAACCGGTTTCGTTTCTTCTGAGCGACGCTTCAAATTTCATCATGCTGCCTGCAATTTTAGAATGCGGGCTTTTCAAAGTCACAGCAGGTCCGGTTGCACCCAAGAACAAAGTGTATGTTGTGTTCCGAAGCGTGTGTTCCGAGCATACACAAACCAAACGGGCAACCTACGCATGTCAAGGTAAGAAAGGGGGAGGGGGTGCTTGCAGACCGCAATTAACTTTAACTTAATTAATCTTTCCAGAAATGTCATCTTGATCTCAAGTACAAGATAGAACTTAGAAAAATCGAAAAAAAAAACAATTCGGGAGCAAGAGAGAAATTTAAAAATGAGCAGAGCCAGAGCAGAAAAAAAACAAAAGAAGAACAAGGAGAAGGTGGAGGAATGACCCACTGACATAATAAAATACAGTAAGTTCACAATTTTATAATTAATTACTAATAATTAATTTATTTTATATTATTTATAGCGTAGATAATAAGATATTGGCATATTGAAATGCCGGTCAATGGAGCCCAATGATTATTATTTTTATTGTTATTAATCGTGCCATTAATATTGAAGCTGTGCGGTGGTCAAAAACAGGTTAGTACTTTGCTTGAAAATAACTGAATTATTTGAGAAATTAATTCCGAACTTTTTTGTTTTCAGTTTGTAAAACATGTCAGTTCAAAGAGAACGGACAGCTGAAATTTGCTTCTTTTTTCATCCAAACTTGGACTCGACCCCACTGGCGGTAAAGTAATCTATCTTCACAACAATTTGTTCAGTCTTTTATCAGCGGTCCAATCGTTTGGTTAGTATAGTTTTGTGCTGTTATCTGCTGTGTCGGCGTACTTTGCACTTTGCACTGCAAAATAAATCTGCATAATGAAAGTTCTAATAAAAAATTAAATATTATTCATAGGATCAACAAGATGTCGCTCTCGAGGCCTTTGCAAAAATCATAACTTTTGAACCAAATAAGATAATCGAATAATTTAAATGGCATATAATAGATAACTCTTCAAGCTATGAAATTAATGTCTAAGAAAAGTGCCACGCCCCCTAGATACTTACTTAGGGGCTATCAAAGTTGAAATTTGTGAAATTTGAGAAAAAACTAAATTTTATGGCACTTAAAAATAAATATTTTTTAATATTTTTTATTTTTTTTGTTTTATTTTTAAGGATTTTAAACTTAAAAATTACTTTCAAAAAATTTAAAAACAATTTTTTTTTTTCAAAAAATTTTTTTTTGTTTTCCGGTGTGAAATATTAGAATTTCATATGTCGACACATATGTTTACACATTATGAATCTGGTTTACTCTTATATAGCTAAACCAAATTTGGTTTACATCGGACCACTATATCATATAGCTGCCATAGCAACAATCGATTGAACTATGGAATTATGCCGCGTGTTTTTATTGTGAGGTTGTTTTTAGTTTTTAGTTTTTTTGGTTTAACGTTAAAGATTGGATCCAGCCGGGTATATAACCATATATATTTATTTAGAGAAATGAATACTGAAGCGTTTTTAAGTTAGTGTTCTGCTATCCATTTCGATCCATGAGAGTTTTCGTCTACCAAAGTTCAAAAATAGGCAAAATCTTGTGTTTTGCAGGGCCGCAGGCCGAACAAATTGGCAAAAATATTTTTTTTGGCGTAAGCTTTCAAAAAAATAAATATACGCATTCGATAGAGAATTTAATGATAAAGAATCCAAAAAGGAATTTCAAATCAAGTAAAAATTGTGGGTAGTACAACCTTTCAAGGTTGACCAATTTAAGTTTAAAAATCACTCTCATGGATCGAAATGATCCATGAAATGATCAAATTTAGCTGAATAACGGGTCACAACTAAAATTCTGGACTAATTTCAAAAGTCCACCAAAAATTTATTTTTGATTAATACTTACTGAATTTATTTTTTTTATAAAGGTCGTAATAATATAAGTTAATTTTATTTAATAGACTTGATCAAAATGTCCTTTGTCGGCCACACTACGCCGTTTTGTGCAGACTCTCGAAAATGCACGTTGTACGCCCTTTGGGTCAATTTCTTTTAGGCACTTTCGGATGCGACGTGTCAACTGAGTAAACTTTGGCCTTCCATCCATTCTTATACACTAATCTTTTAAGTTCACCAAAAAAATCTGCAATTGATGTGGAATATCTGTCTTTGGGAACAAATTTAATATTTTTGCTTACCAAGAATTAATGATTTTTTTTGTAATTTTTGCACATCCACCTGCATTGCGTTCTTACTAGCTGGATTTTCGTCTCAGTGCAACCTGGTGACCGCTGCTTTTTTCTGGCTTTGATATTTAATGATTTTAATATTTTGCAGATATGTTGCAGTGAGCATCCGAATTTTCGGGCCGCTTCAGCTTGGCTTATTCCATTTTTATTGTTAAAAGCAGTCTTTAGCTTTTAAATGTTTTTTGTAGTCATAATTGTTGATTTTCTTTAAGAACCAGACTGCCTTCCTATTTTCAAACTGCTGAGAATTAAATATAAAGTGCTTTTTGCCACGCCCTCCACCATAAAATGGACACAGGTGTAAGTTTTTCCATGCTCTTTGTGATCTTGGTAAAAGCGTACAATACGTTTTCGCAGCTGTTGCTGTTTGGAAGCCATTTTGAAGTCTAATATAGTGCACATAATTTTTTGGAATTATTTGGTAAAAAGATCATGCAATAGCTGATTTTAGTACCAAATATTATTGTTATACGACAAAGCATGCCTAAGCTGCAGGCACTCAAAATCTGTCCAGAATTTTAGTTGTGACCCGTTAGCAGAACACTAACTTAAAAACGCTTCAGTATTCATTTCTCTAAATAAATATATATGGTTATATACCCGGCTGGATCCAATCTTTTACGTTAAACCAAAAAAACTAATTCAACCTCACAATAAAAACACGCGGCAGATTTCCATAGTTCAATCGATTGTTGCTATGGCAGCTATATGATATAGTGGTCCGATTTAAACCAAATTTGGTCTAGCTATATAAGAGTACCCCAGATTCATAATATGTATGGCAGCTATATGATATAGTGGTCCGATTTAAACCAAATTTTGTCTAGCTATATAAGAGTACCCCAGATTCATAATATGTAAAATTGGTTAAAATCGGACTACTATATCATATAGATGTCATAAGAATTAGGTCGACATATGAAATTCTAATATTTTACACCGGAAAAAAAAAAAATTTTTGAAAAAAAAAATTGTTTTTAAATTTTTTGAAAGTAATTTTAAAGTATAAAATCCTTAAATAAAAAATATTAAAAAATATTTATTTTTAGGTGCCATAAAATTTAGTTTTTTCTCAAATTTCACAAATTTCAACTTTGATAGCCCCTAAGTAAGTATCTAGGGGGCGTGGCACTTAGACATTTATTTCATAGCTTGAAGAGTTATCTATTATATGCCATTTCAATTATTCGATTATCTCATTTGGTTCAAAAGTTACGATTCTTGAAAGGAAAAATGAGCAATGGCCCCACTGTGCGGCGTAAGTAGACAGTTCTGTCTAATTTACAGGGTATTAATGGTAAACTATAAATTGCAGCGCCTTCTTGGCCACCACGGCAAATGTGACCTCCCAACGTATTGCGGGCTCCAAGAAACTGAATCAACACTGTCGCCGCACTTCGGCGTATCTATATATATAAAACTCTTTGTCCTGACTCACTCACTCACTGACTGACTGACTGAGAATCAACGTGCAGCCCAAACGGTAAAAGATAGAAAGCTGAAATTTTCACACAACATAGGTGAGATAATTTCATCGTGCAATAAGACGGCGTTTTGCGAAATTCGACCTGTGAGTGGGTCAAAATCAAGGTCAAAGGTCACCGAATTGCTTAGTATGAACAACTTTTTTGTTTCTTGAGATATCTCAACCAAACTCACAGATTGTATGTTTGAGACTGTCCTTTACATTCTGACCAAATTGGGTTAAGGTCGAATGACTATATCATATAGCTGCCATAGGAACAATCGGATGAAAAATAACCTTTAGTATAAAAACTTTTTTGTTTCTCAGAATATCTCAATAAAACTCACAGATAGAACGTCTGATACTGTCTGTTACATTCTGACCAAACTTGTTTGAAATCGGATTACTATATCATATAGCTGCCATAGGAACAATCGGATGTTAATTGACCTTTAGTAAAAAAACTTTTTTGTTTCTTAAGATATCTCAACCAAACTTACAGATTGTATGTCTGGGGCTGTCTTTAACATTCTGTCCAAATTTGGTCAAAGTCGGGTTACTATATTATATAGCTGCCATAGGAACAATCGGATGCAAAATAACCTTTAGTACGAAAAACTTTTTTGTTTCTTAAGATATCTCAACCAAACTCACAGCACTAAGCAAACAATACATAGAGGCGTCAAACAAGCATTTTTGTGATATCATATTTTTTGTGTAGCGTGCAACCCCAGAGCGTTCTTTTTTCTTTAGAGCGCAAAGCGCAGCTGAGAGAGAGCGCACACAAGCGACGGCATGCTCGATCACCCGTAGCAACATACCCTGGTTTAAATGCAAACACTTTTTTTCATTCTCTTTGCTTTGTATTGTTTATTAATTATAATTTTTAGTATTTATTGATTAAAAATCATATTTTTGTGGCATACAATTATTAAATAATGAAAAAGGCAAGAAAATAAGAAAAAAAAAATGGTTTGTATTTAAAACAGGGTATGTTCCATCGGGTGATCGAGCCCGCATGTTTACATTTCACGCACACTAAGAAGCGTGCGCATGTACACACACAGAAACGATAATGAGAGAGAGAGCGACACAGAGCGTGCTCATCGTTCTGGTGCCTATCCAAGACTGCAAATTTTTCGTGTGCGCTCTCTCTCAGCTGTGCTGTGCGCTCTGGGGCAGTGTTGCCAATTTAGCATATTTCAGGCTAGATCTAGCATTTTAGAAAATGAAAAAGCTTATAAAACTTGCAAATAGCTTATAGCCTGAAATCTAGCTTATTTTAAAATTCATATAGCATATTCTAGCAATAAATGTTTTCGTGACATTAACGAGATATTTCAAAAGCTTAAAGTATTTCACGGCATAAATATATCGGATCTTGTTCTTTGTTACGTGAACTTTATTCTTATGATCACAAATTCATGATCATTAGAATAAAGTTCACGTGACAAAGAACAAGATGTCTAATCGGTGGTGTCATCGATATGTGATTGGTGTGTTATCGCCGATTTTGAATTGTGAAATCAAAGTGAAGCTTGCAAAAATGCCAAAAATATTGTAGTGAATTTAAGGATTGGCTACGGAAATTGCCAGCTGACGCAGCAAAAGCATATTGCTGCTATTGCAAATCAACAATAGCAGCAAAAGTTTTTGATATAAGACAACATGCGGCGTCCAAAAAACATTTTTCATCAATGGGCTCAATAGTTCAATCACAAGAATATGTTAGTTTTATTCAAAAAAACGATAAATATTTAAGTGAGGAAGAAAATAATTAAATTTATGATATGTTAACCAATTTAGTTTCAGCGAAAACCTAATGTTTTTGTATTTTATTTTGCATTTTCTTGCCATTTTTATTTTTATCTTATTTTAGCTTATTTTTACTCAAAATCTAGCTTATGCGGGTGCTCAACTCCTGGCAACACTGCTCTGGGGTCTCACTGCAAAAAGCGTTCGGCTTTTGCCGATCGCTCTGGGGTTGCACGCTATACAAAAAATATGATATCACAAAAATGCTTGTTTGACGCCTCTATGTATTGTTTGCTTAGTGCTCACAGTCTATATGTTTGGGGCTGTCTCTAACATTCTTACCAAATTTGGTCAAAGTCGGATGACTATATCATATAGCTGCCATAGGATCAATCGGATGAAAGTTAACCTTTAGAATCAAAAACTCTGTTTTTGTATGAGATATTTTTAGAAAACTCACACATTAACTCTTCTTGCTAAATTTTGAATTTTCCTCAAATTTAGCTTTTTCCCGCCAAATCTGGATTTTTCCCGCCAAATCACTAAATCTGACTTTTAGCCAAAGCAAGAAGAAACATTGAAACCGCGGACAGCGGAAGTTGAATATTTCCGTTTTTTACAAAAAATGCTATATTATATAAATTTGTTAAAGCGGACTACTAAGGACCTTCTTTTCAATTTTGCGAGCGAAGCGAGCAGGGGACGGACCCCCTCGCACTCATTTCCACTTCCGTAATTATTTAATAAATAAAATTTATTTTTTTTATAAAAACTCTTATGATTTTTCATGGCGCCCCGAATGGACAATTTTAAAGTGAATTTTTTGATTTTTTTACGAGTGACAATAAAAGTTCGAAGTGTTTCATTTCTCGAACAGTGCAAACACATAATATATATACATTAGGGCGGGTCAATTTGTTCGGGTCGAAAAAAACGTGGTAATCGTCCACCAGAATCGTAATCTACGATGAATTCTAAGATATTTTCACGAAGAAACTATATGTCTAAAATCAATTCCTAGCCTCCGCTGAGAAGCATGATGATTTCAGATAAAGGTATTTTAAGGTATTTTGAGGTATTTAAGACATTACAAAAAAAATAACACATTTTCCAATAATGTTGAGCCTTATTCTGATTCATCTTTTTGCAACATACTTTATAAATATTTTTGTTTTTTAATTAACCAATCAATTTTTTTTTAATTCGCTGAAATTAGCCGAGGAAGCCATGAACTATGGCTTTTTAAGAAAATTAGAGGCAAAAGTCTGTAACTTTCTAACGAAGTGAGATATCGGCCTGAAATTTGAAATATATATTCTTGACATTTGAAAACAAATTAAGACAACAAAATAAAAGTAGGCGTGGCATCCGGATGGGCGTAAGATAAAGGTCAAACGCTAAAAATCGGTTATTACAACATTAAAAAATAAAAAACATAATTTGAAAAATAAAATTTTATATATATTTTTATTTTTTTTTATTTTAAAAATATTTTAATTAAATTATTATTATAAATATTAAATGTAAAATTATGTAAACATTTCTTTTCAACAGTTATGGTATCTAATCCCGTTTGATTTTAAAGCTAGAGCCCACTACAGCCCCCATAACCGAATTTAGTTTATTATAATGATAGTTAAACTCAACATTTAAAGTATTTTAATTTATTTTTAGAAAGCAAATAGCAAAATATCTTAAAGATAAAATAACTTATCTGTCAGTATTTATAGTCTTTCTTAGAAAGAGAGTCGTTTCACGTATCATCAAATCGAGTCTAAGAAAGACAAAAAACTGACAGATAAGTTATTTTCCTTTAAGATATTTTGTTATTTGCTTTCTAAAAATAAATTAAAATATTTAAAATGTTGAGCCAATATTTCATACCTGTTAAATTTCGATTAGAATTACTAAGCAATTAGATTATTTTTGGAAACAATCGTATTGACTATATAATTCACTGTTGAAAAATTTGTGTTTATTTAATGATTACGATTACAAAAAATCAGATATAATCTAAAATTATTACAATTGTTCAAAAATAATCAGAAAAAAAAAAATAATCAAAAAAAAAAACTATTTAAGTATTCGGATTAAGTTAGATCTTTTTTTGTTTATTTCTGGTGATTTTCGATTATTTCTGATTATTTATGACTATTTAGTAAAAATCAAATTATTTTAAATTTTCACAATCAAAGTAGCCAAAATAATCAGAAATAATCAGAAAAAATTCAAAAATAGTCCGAATACTCAAAAAGATTTTCTTGATTATTTTTGTTTTTTTTCTGATTAATTTTGAATAGTAGTAATTTTAGATTATTTTTGATTTTTTGTAATCGTAATGATAAAATAATTGGGCAAACCCGAAAAATATCGTAATATAATCATTAGTTCGACTTTTAAACAAAAATATTCTAATTACTAATGATTATGATTACTAATCATTATTTAACAGGTATGCTATCATTGCTATAAGCTAAATTCAATTATGAGGGCGGTAGTGGGAGAGAGCTTTGTCAAACGGGATTAGATAACACAACTGTTGAAAAAAAATGTTTGCATAATTTTACATTTAAGATATTTAAAATATTTTTAAAATAAAAAAAATTAAAAATATATATAAAATTTTATTTTTCAAATTTTTTTTAATTTTTTAATGTTATAATAACCGATTTTTAGCGTTTGACTGTTAACTTACGCCCATTCCGATGCCACGCCTACTTTTATTTTGTTGTCTTAATTTGTTTTCAAGTGTCAAGAATATATATTTCAAATTTCAGGCCGATATCTCACTTCGTTAGAAAGTTACTAGGAATTGATTTTAGACATCTGGTTTCTTCGTGAAAATATCTTAGAATTCATCGTAGATTACGATTCTAGTGGACGATTTTTGCGAAAAAAAATTGACCCGCCCTAATATACATACATAATAATATGTGCCTTCAACAACGAAGTCATTTTTGGAACCGATAACTTTGCATTATCTTTGATAATCCGCCCGATAAGTTTCCTATCCAAGAAAATCTTGGATGACGGAATGTACTGCACTAGGGCCCAAGGGCGTCGGCAGGGGGGGGGGCAATGCCCCCCCCCCCTACACTCATAACTTTACATGATTTAGCTTCCAGATTTGGGCAGAAAGTCAATTTTGATTTTTAAGAGTTATGCAAAAACAATATTAGGGTGTTCACTTGACCCTAGCAGCGTTGCAAGTTGAAAACGTTGCTAGCTTGCTGCGTGAACAGCGCGATGCACATAATCACAGTGGGCTGTTTTTTGTTTACATTTTGCTGATTATGCGAAACGCTTTCCACGTAAAGCGCTGTTCAAGCAGCAAGCTTGCAACGTTTTCAACCTGCAACGCTGCTAGGGTCAAGTGAATACCTTATATGTTATATTATAGAGAGTTATTTTTTGCACTTGAAAATCATGGTGTTACAGTTTTAATTGTAGCCCTGCTATTTTACGAAGTCCTGAAAGTCAACGAATATTTTACCGCAGGTTTTCACTTTGCTCGTGTTGCAAATAAGAATACATTTTAAATCTTTATCAAGTGAAATGTACGTCGAATTTTAAAGAAAATTAAGATGGAAAACAAAATTAAAGGTATCTATTTATATTATAAGGTCATCATGAATTACTTGTTTTATGTGATTTAACTTTGTTTTATGTGCTTCTGTAAGGTGATGTTTTTTAGCATTTCTAACCTAAAAATTGTTGTGTTCCGTGGTAAAAAAGAAAAGTATGATTGCTTGTAGTTGGTTGTAAATTATATTAACGCAATGTTAATTGTCAATATAAATATAATGAGATGGTATTAATATTTTTTGCCCATTATTGCCTCTTTTCGTGAAATATCACATGTTGCAAGTGTGTATTTATGCGCAAAAATTGAAAAATAGTTGTCGGAGTCAGATGATAAAAAAAACAAAAATAAGTATAAATTATATTTTAGCCTAACTAAATTGTATGTCAAATTTTAAGTCTCTAGCTATACATTTAGATTTGTTAAAATATTTTACACTTTTTCTTATATGGCCCGATCGGTCTAAATTTTTTCTCAGGCTTTATATATGGTATGCCCATTAAGTGTACCAAGTTTAAGGTCTATAGCTACATTATTATAATTTCTGTCAACATTATTGCGGCATTGTGAAAGTGAAAAAAATTTTGGCCCCCCCTGCTTGAAAAGCTGCCGACGCCCTTGCTAGGGCCTAATTTAATCATTTCAACAATATTCCGCTAAGTTAAACCTTATTTTAATCTGGTTCGGACCGATTTATACCAATAAATATTTGAACCAGGGCTATTTTGGAATTCACTAAAACTAAAATTTTAAACGTGAATTATCCCATTAAAAGTAAAATAATATTAGGTAATGTGTCCTTAAGGATAGAAGAAGAATCTGCGACATTATAATCACAATTACAGAGTTAGAGTTACTCCAAGTGCCTGCACGAAATATGCTGACATGAAAATAGTCAATTGTTTTAGTTTTTCTTTATTTTAAGGGCTATTTACAGAAATAGAATAACAATCACTGCGGACGGCAGTCCGCCCTAGTGACGAAAGCAGCACGAAGGGTGCGAAGGCGACTAGCATATATACACAGGAAGAATGTAAAATTTGCTATGACTGTCCGATCAGGTCGAGTTATATACCGATCGAAAGGTATTAACTTAACTTACAAATGTGCATACTAAGACCACTAAGCAAACAATACATAGAGGCGTCAAACAAGCATTTTTTTGAGCGCAAACGTTTTGTATGCAATGGAACCCCAGAGACTTCGGCAAAAGCCGAACGCTCTTTTCAATAAAAACCCAGAGCGAATGACACCTCGATCATCGAAATCGGACAACTGGTTCGAAAGATAATTAATTTTGAAATTTTTAGGGGCCTTCCGAAAATGAGATGAAAAGTCAGTCTGTCTGTCTGTCTGTTTGTTTGTTTGTTTGTTTGGATCAAATCGTTTATTTAGCTTAAATGTTTGAATGAGGACTTGTTCCTGTTAAAAAATCTAGAAACGTTTGTTCTACGACTTTTTCGAAAAATCGCTAGCTTAGCGGGAAATCGCTAAAAACCGCTAAACCTAAAAACCCCATAGCATCCAAACGATAGAAGCCACAGATGTATCGTTGAAAAGGTATTTCGAAGGGCTCTTAGGCATGCCTTCGAAGTTTTTTTTTAGGTAAATGGATAAACAGCTACAGGTGAAATAAGGTTTTTTTTTGCTGTTTTTGAGAAAACGCCAGTAACGATTTTTTTTAATTTTCAATATGTTATAGTTTGTACTATTTCGCGTTTTTTGATATATCATGCATAAATTTTTGTTGATTGGTTTGGAAGATACATATATCCTATTAACTGAATGTATACGTTTTATATTAAATTGGGATAGGACAGCAGCAGCAATTACATTTGACTAACAGTCGAGTAACAATGAAATCTATAATTAGAAAGTTGTTCTTAAAGATCGCCAGTGGCGCAAAGTGTAGAGCATCCGATTTTTGCATGAATTCTCAGTTCGGGTTCCGGGTTCGAATCCTTGCACGGATAAAACTTTTTTTTTTTTTTTTTTTAAATGCAATTAATTTGTAAGTAGATTATTATCATGCATAAATTTTTGTTGATTGGTTTGGAAGATACAGTAGCTCACAGCTTATTTCGTGCAAGGGTAGGGACAAATTTCAATATCGAATAACTCCGAAACTATTAAAGATATCAACAAAATTTAAATGCAGTTCTTTTCAGCGGACTGTCTATATTAGCTAAGATAATTAATTGTTATTCTATTTCTGTAAATAGCCCTTAAAATTAAGAAAAACTAAAACAATTGACTATTTTCATGTCACAGCTTATTTCGTGCAGGCACTTGGAGTAACTCTAAATCTGTAATTGTGATTATAATGTCGCAGCTTCTTCTTCTATCCTTAAGGACACATCATTAGCTAATATTATTTTACTTTTAATGGGTTAATTCACGTTTAAAATTTTAGTTTTGAGGTGATTTCCAAAATGAGCCCTGGTACAAATATCAAATAGTAGAAAAAGGTCCTAACGAGATTAAAATAAGGTTTAACTTAGCGGAATATTGTTGAAATTATAAATTTAGGCCCTAGTGTAGAACATTCCGTCATCCAAGTTTTTCATTGAGCCAACCAAGTGGCAGAAAAGGCCCAAGATTATCCCAACTAAGTTTTCACTGATACCGATAGGAAACTTATCGGGCGGATTATCAAAGCTAATGCAAAGTTATCGGTTCCAAAAATGACTTCGTTGTTGAAGGCACATATTCTTGTCCATGATTCCATCAATAATACCCCTATTTTCAACGCCTGTAGTCGCCATGGGTGCCCAAACAAAAACACTGTCGCCGGCATTCTAAACAGTGGTTTCTAGGTGCTTATGTTATAGCTCGGTATTCGGTTAATGCCAAACCTATTGCATTCCATTGATACCAAAGATGTTTTATTTGGACTTTTTTGCAGATATAAAGTCATTCCAGAAGAAAATCGGATGATTTTTATGATTTTTGGTAAATTTTACTCTGAATAGCTGATAACCTGTGTTAATAAATGGCTTCTTTCGCGGTACTTGGGCATACAAGTCATTATCTCGCAGTATAGGTCCAACTGTTCCTATAGAACATTTGTTGGCCATTTCATTCTCAACATCCGAGATCAGTTTTGGAACCGATAACTTTGCATTAGCTTTGATAATCCGCCCGATAAGTTTCCTATCGGTATCAGTGAAAACTTAGTTGGGATAATCTTGGGCCTTTTCTGCCACTTGGTTGGCTCAATGAAAAACTTGGATGACGGAATGTTCTACACTAGGGCCTAAATTTATAATTTCAACAATATTCCGCTAAGTTAAACCTTATTTTAATCTCGTTAGGACCTTTTTCTACTATTTGATATTTTTACCAGGGCTCATTTTGGAAATCACCTCAAAACTAAAATTTTAAACGTGAATTAACCCATTAAAAGTAAAATAATATTAGCTAATGATGTGTCCTTAAGGATAGAAGAAGAAGCTGCGACATTATAATCACAATTACAGATTTAGAGTTACTCCAAGTGCCTGCACGAAATAAGCTGTGACATGAAAATAGTCAATTGTTTTAGTTTTTCTTAATTTTAAGGGCTATTTACAGAAATAGAATAGCAATTAATTATCTTAGCTAATATAAACAGTCCGCTGAAAATAACTGCATTTAAATTTTGTTGATATCTTTAATAGTTTCGGAGTTATTCGATATTGAAATTTGTCCCTACCCTTGCACGAAATAAGCTGTGAGCTACTGTATATCCTATTAACTGAATGTATACGTTTTATATTAAATTGGGATAGGACAGCAGCAGCAATTACATTTGACTAACAGTCCAGTAACAATCTATAATTAGACAGTAGTTCTTAAGGATCGCCAGTGGCGCAAAGTGTAGAGCGTCCGTTTTTTGCATGAATTCTCAGCTCGGGTTTCGGGTTCGAACCTGGTACGGACAAAACTTTTTTTTTTTAAATTCAATTAATTTGTTAGTAGATGATCCGTTTTTTAATGTTTTTCAATTTTGAAAAGGTGTTGGCAGAAATCTTAGCTGCAAAATAAAAAACAAAAATTTCTGATATCCCATAAAAAAACCTCTTTACGAGGTAAAAGTCTAGTGACGAAAACATTTTCATGCCCCAAAATTTCTGATATCCAATTTTGTGACGAATAATATTAAGTCTTACACATAAAAAATTTTAAACAAAATTTTTGCATCATTCAATCGGAATTTAAGCGACCTTTCCAAATATATTTTTTTTAACGTGGTAACTTTACTTACATAGCTGTTACAGCCAAAATAAGGGTGTGCGCAGAGATATGCGAGTGAGTGTATATCATTCTTCGCTTTGTGTGGCCCGCGACGCGAAACAATTTATAATTTAAATTAATAATTTAAAATAATTCGCGCCGGTCGTGCAAATATCGTGCTGCAACTTTACAATCTGCATTGGACATCGCCCTATTCTTTGGATTCCCTTTTAACTTTGTGTTGAAAGACGATATTTTGTGGAAATGCCAAGGAAAGTTGCGTCGGCAATTAAGAGTCCGGAACAGCAGGTACTGTGCTAAAAATTGAAAGCCAAACAGCCACAAGTTGCATTGGTTGTGCTAATAAAGCCAACGCTTTCAATTCTTGGCACATACATACATATGTAAAGTAGTTGAGAATTTCATAATTTATATGTATTTATATTGCATGCACTAAGTAACCGCTTTGGAGACTGTTTGTTGACATTTTTGTCAATAATTATTATTGTGCTATTAGTGCTCTGAGCTTCTCTTAAATTATAAGCATTATTAATTGCTTATTAACTTCACTTCGCTCAGTCGTCCGTTCCCCCCTCTCTTACGACAATTCCAGCTATTGAGAAATTCAATCATCTCATATCGTGACTGTCCGGTGAAGCTCTAGGGACTGTAAGAGCATTCCATGTAGATGAGGAAAATTATCCGAAGGCATTGGACAGGCTAAAGACAGTGTATGACAATGAGTGTCTAATATTTAATGATGATATTAACGCTCTCTTTAGCCTTCCAAAAATAACGCAGCCTTCTGCTGCTGCTTTAAGATCGAGAATAGACACTGTCTCAGCCATATATGGCTCACTTCTCTCGATAGGTGACGATAAAAAGATTTCAAACGCAATCATCGTTCACCTCGTTATGAACAGCGTTGACCCAATGACCAAAGATAAATGGGAAGATCAACGCGATTATGCAACCATTCCAATGTGGAGTGATTGCGAAGCAGTCTTGAATCGTAGATATCAGCATCTTATTGCTGGAACATCGTCCAAAAATTCATCCGATAGCTCTAAGTCAGAGCCAAAGACTGCTTCTAAAAACAATAATCGCAGTTTGTTTTCGTGTTCTGTGGCCAGTGCTAGAAACGACCGTTCCGAAGACCATTCAATATTGAATTGCTCTGCATATGCCGCACAATCAGTGCAACAGCGGTTTGAGTTTGCTAAGGCAGCTCCATTGTCCATTAATTGTCTTCGGAAAGGACACACTGTTGCCAGATGCAAAGCGAACAAATGCAGAGTTTGCAGTCGTTCGCATAATACCCTTTTGCATAGATATTCTGCCAGTTCTAGCACTAGAGCGTTAACACCACCCCTTGACTCCGCCCAGGATCAACCTTCGACATCACATGCTATCAAGGGCGTCGGCAGCTTTTCAAGCAGGGGGGGGCCAAAATTTGTTTTCACTTTCACAATGCCGCAATAATGTTGACAGAAATTATAATAATGTAGCTATAGACCTGAAACTTGGTACACTTAATGGGCATACCATATATAAAGCCTGAGAACAAATTTAGACCGATCGGGCCATATAAGAAAAAGTGTAACATATTTTTACAAATCTAAATGTATAGCTAGAGACCTAAAATTTGACATACAATTTAGTTAGGCTAAAATAGAATTTATACTTATTTTTGTTTTTTATCATCTGACTCCGAAAACTATTTTTCAATTTTTGCGCATAAATACACACTTGCAACATGTGAAAAGAGTAGGGATGGCAAAAAAAATTTATTAATCGATTATTGAATCATATGATTAATTTAAGCTACGCGATTATTAATTGCAATTAATCGACGAAAAATAAAAATAATCGATTAATCAAATGATTAATTTTTGTTATAGTTTTTTAAAATATTGTGTAATGCAATGCCATTGTATAGCAAAAAAAAATTAAGAACAATAATAAAATGCCCAAAAAATATAAATACAGTGGCTCACAGCTTAAAGTATGCAGGTCAAATTTTGACACTTAAGGCTTATTTGAGCCATTATCGTTAACATATTTTCATCAATGGAAAGGTCATTTCAATTCCGTTTGAATGACACAAAACTTTCCTTAACCCATTTAGTACCCTTCGAAAATTTAAAATTTGTGTAAAAGTCTACTTTTTCAACTTTTTTCCTCGATTTTTCACAAAAAATATTTTAAAGCAGAAAATTTTGTTAAACAATTCTAAGAGTAACTGCAAAAAAAAATTTTCAAATATATTTTTGCTACTATTTTTTTGTAATAAAATCTCCATGTGTGTTTCCCTGAAACAATTTTGAAAACGACGCGATTATTTGATCGAATAATCGATTAGTGTTTCAATTAATCGCAACACATTTTACGATACAATTAAATCGCCAATGGAAGAAAAATAATCGATTATTGTGTATCATATGATTAATCGTTCAAGCTTGCTGCTTGAACAGCGCTTTACGTGGAAAGCGTTTCGCATAATCAGCAAAATGTAAACAAAAAACAGCCCACTGTGATTATGTGCAACGCGCTGTTCACGCAGCAAGCTAGCAACGTTTTCAACCTGCAACGCTGCTAGGGTCAAGTGAACACCCTAATATTGTTTTTGCATAACTCTTAAAAAACAAAATTGACTTTCTGCCCAAATCTGGAAGCTAAATCATGTAAAGTTATGAGTGTAGGGGGGGGCAATGGCCCCCCCCGGCCGACGCCCTTGCATGCTATGCATGTCTGATAGTGTGATCCTAGCTACAGAAGTCGTTAAAGTCAAATCGAAAAGTGGCGATTTCGTTTTGGCCAGGGCTCTGCTTGATTCTGGGTCGCAAATTAATTGCGTAACACACGAGTTAGCTCAACGACTGCAGCTGCGTCGAGAAGAGGCTAGTATCAGCTTGATTGGAATTGCTAAATGCAACACAAGTTAAGAGCAAGATACATACTGTGGTGAGGTCGCGAGTCAATTGCAGTGAGTTCTCTCTAGGTCTGTGGATTTTACAGACCATTTCTGGGTACCAGCCTGACCACACGGTCAATTTCAGTGGTTGGGAAATCTCTGAGAACCTGCAGTTAGCTGATCCATGTTTCCACAAGCCACAGAAGATCGACATGCCCATCGAAGCTGAGATGTTCTTTGAACTGCTCACTGTCGGTCAGATAAAACAAGGTCTAAATTGTCCAAATCTGCAAAAAACTCTGGTCGGTTGGATAATCTCAGGGCGCTATACGCCTACAGGTCCTAAGACGGCTCAGATAGTAAATCTGAGTTGTCAAGAAGATTGTTATACCACGATAGACACCACATTGCAGAAATTCTGGTCATTGGAAGAGTTGCCTTCGGTAAAAAACGTGCGTAAGGTTGAGCACCAGTTATGTGAGATTTGAAGTACGACTACCATTTAAGTCGGGTCCAAAATCAGCTTGGTAACTCTTTCAAAGTTGCCAAGCGTCGTTTTTTGTCGCTTGAGAGACGCTTAGGTCGTGATCCCGAACTTAAGCGTATGTATGTATTTGGAATTCATGGAAGAATATCTTTCACTTGGTCATATGTCTGAAATAGGCGACCAGATTCCAAGTACTCCTCACTATTTTATTCCGCATCAATGTGTTCTAAGACCACAAAGCACATCGACGAAGTTACGCGTTGTTTTTGATGCATCTTGTCGTACTTCGTCTCAAGCTGCGTTGAATGACCTTTTGATGGTTGGACCGACCATTCAAGAAGAGCTGTATTCGACTCTGCTTCGGTTTAGATTGCATAAGTATGCACTGACAGCTGACATCAAAAAGATGTACCGGCAAGTCATGGTGCATGAAGCAGGTCGAGATTTCCAGCTAGTAGTGTGGAGAAAGAACCCATCTGACTCTTTGAGGTCCTTTAGGTTAAACACCGTTACTTATGGCACTGCGCCAGCTCCATTTTTGGCTATACGGTGTTTGACAAAGCTTAGTGACATGGTGGAATCGTCACACCCAAAAGCTGCTGACGTTATCAGGCACGACTTTTATGTCGATGACCTATTAACTGGTGCTGCTTGCGTAGAGAACCTTCAGATTATCAAGTCTGAGGTTTTGCAAATTTTGCAAGGCGCAGGTTTCGAGCTAACCAAATGGTTTTCGAATTCGCCTGAGCTCTCCGCAACAAATGCAGTTAAGCCGATAACGATCTCAGAGTCTGATACAACCAAAACATTAGGCGTGTTGTGGTTGCCAAATGAAGACGTCTTTCAATTTAAGATTGACGATTCATTTATGGGTCTTAGAGCGACTAAACGGAACATTCTCTCGGTTTCATCGCGGTTATTTGATCCGCTTGGCCTGTTAAGCCCTCTGATTATCAAGGCAAAGATCCTGCTCCAAGAGCTCTGGCTTCAAAAGCTAGACTGGGATGAATCTATCCCCCTGAGCTTGGACAACTCTTGGCAGCAGCTAAAATCAACTTTGATTCAGTTGCAAAGAATCAGAATACCACGATATGTTTTTACAGAGCCAACAATACCAATCGAGATTCATGGCTTCGCTGACGCCTCAATGCGAGCGTTTGGCGCATGCGTGTATATTAGGGTGTCCCTTATTTGGTCAAAGTCAATATTTTTAAACGCATACGGGCTAGTTCTGTTCATTAGGTCCTAAAGCACTCAGAAATAAATTTTTACCTCAATCGGAGTATGATAACCCGTGCCGACTTGGATCGGAAAATTTCAAAATTATATGGGACAAAAAAAAAAAATTTTTTTTTTAAGTTTTTATTATTTTATTTTGTTCATTAGGTCCTAAAGAGCTCAAATCCAAGTTTTCACCTTGATCGGAGTACGATAACCCATTCAAATTTGCATCGAAACATGAAAAAACTGTATTTTAACACTGATTATACATTTTTCGATGATTTTTCATGTTTCGATGCAAATTTGAATGGGTTATCGTACTCCGATCAAGGTGAAAACTTGGATTTGAGCTCTTTAGGACCTAATGAACAAAATAAAAAAATAAAAACTTAAAAAAAAAATTTTTTTTTTTTTTGTCCTATATAATTTTGAAATTTTCCGATCCAAGTCGGCACGGGTTATCATACTCCGATTGAGGTAAAAATTTATTTCTGAGTGCTTTAGGACCTAATGAACAGAACTAGCCCATATGCGTTTAAAAATATTGACATTGACCAAATAAGGGACACCCTAGTGTATATACGCAGTCATACTGCAGAAGGTTGTCATGTTTCCTTGCTGACAACTAAGTCCAAAGTAGCCCCCCTCAAGACTAAGACTCTTCCTAGACTTGAGTTGTGCGCGGCTCACCTTCTCGCAGATCTCTGTCAACGAGTCAGAAATCTTATAAGATTACCAATTGAACGACGGTTCTTTGGTCTGATTCTGAAGTTACACTTCATTGGATTAAGACACATCCTTCGTCCTTGGCAACATTTGTGTCAAATCGTGTGGCTAAAATCCAAGAGTGGACAGAGACCGCTGAATGGCGCCATGTACCTACAAAGCAAAACCCAGCAGATATCGTTTCGAGAGGCTGCGATGTTGACGTATTAATTACATCGATTTGGTTTGATGGTCCTTCCTTTCTAAGGGAACCAAGAGATTCCTGGCCGGTTAACCAGCATCTGGTGACGGACGAGATGTGTACTTTGGAGGTACGCAAAACAGCTGTTGGACTGACAGCTATGGTAGACCGCCCGGATCTTTTGGAAACCATCGATAGTTATTCATCGCATTCCAGGCTGCTTAAAGTTTTCGCTTATGTGTTCCGTTTCATTAGGAAATGTAAAAACAAAAATTAAGTTTTTGAGAAGATACCTACGGCACAAGAAAGAAAAGACGCTTTTGAAAAAATAGTTGAAGTCATCCAACAAGTTTAATTTGAAGATGACATAGATAGGGTTCGAAAGGGCACGCGTGTAGGTCATAGCCTACAGCGTCTCAATCCGTTTATACATGAGTATAACGGCTCTTGGTGCTCCTTTAAGATACTGCGAGTGGGACGACGACTTGCTAATGCTCCTCTTTCATATAATGCTAAGTTTCCGATGCTTGATGCGCTCTTGGGCCAGCATGACAACTCGTCAAATGCAGGTATCTAATATAGCATCTAGCAAATTGCGAGCTTTCAGGAAGGAGCATCGGAAAGAGGACGGCGCCGTTCGCGTCGCTGATGTGAGGACGGCAACCGGAGGAAGCTTTAAGAGGCCTATCCACAAGTTGGCGCGGCTTCCAGTTGGATGAAGCACTGGGCTTCATGGGGGCCGATGTCGCCGCACTTGGGCGTATTTTTTATATTATTTTTATTTTTTATTATATTTCTCCTAGTTTAAGTTAGTTGTTGAATTTGTATGAAGTTTAGGGTTAATTAGGCTTAGGGTGAAGCGAGAGCGCAATAGAGCTTTCGTCATTCGCTCTAAGCGCGAATTCGCCTCGCTTCGCCACCGTAGGGTTAACGAAAGCACGAATTCTCGCTGTCCCTCGCACTCATTTTAAAAGCCACCACTTCCGTAATTATTTAATAAATAATATTAAATTTTTCATAAAAACTCTTATGATTTTACCTTACACTTACCTATTTTTGTATATCCATAATAAAAAGAAACAATAAGAAATGCATTTGAAATGGCAACAAATAATAGTTTAATATTTATTTAAAAACGCAGCTTAAGACTAGCAAATAATCGAGTGTTTCGAGTATTATTGGCATAATAATTAATATACTTTTTTCTGGATTATTATGAATTAGTTACGAAAAATTCAAAGAAATGCCTAGAGACAAATCAATTGTACAACTTAGTTATTACATATAGGGAATGCGTCTAAAACGATACAAAAACAACTAGCTTAAAGGATTAGAAGAGTGTCTCTGTGCATATGGTGACTATATATATATATGTATATATATATCTGACTAGTATGGAATGCGCTTTACAGATCGCCGCACATCTTGCGCAGCGATTCGGTTAACACTCAAAAAACAATCGCCGAGGGACTTCGACTATGGTTATGATTATGATGCATCGGTGTGCCATGATAACCATGGGCCATGGGCGTGCCCGGTGAGCTGGCGCGACTGAAGCAACTGGAGCAGCAGCTGGAGGCGTCATTGTCCACAAGGTTGTCGCCATCGCCATTGCTAATACCCCCCTCCGCGTTCGTCTTGTGATGGTAGGGTATAGGTCGTTTTCGCGCACTGCAATCATCAAACTTCAGATTAGTTTAAAGATACTTTAATTTAATAAACAGAAAAAAGTTAAAAATTTCAATTGAATTAAACTTATACCCTGGCTTATCGAAGATGAGAAAAAAAATTGGTTTTTATTTTGGGCTTTTCACATTGCTCGAAACTAAAAGTATGTGAAATTGAAACATTGTTACATGTAAATAAAGACGAAATTGAATCCAATCGCCGAACTTCTTATATATTATATAATTCTAATTGTATTTCTCTAAGAAATTTAAAGTTTTTTTTAAAGAAATAACTGACCAATTGCGAAATGAACGATTTAGTTCATGATTGACTGAATAAGTTCATTCGTTCATCTTAATGAGCCGTTCATTTCAACTTTTTCAGAACGAAACGACTCAACTCTTTAAAAAACACCATACAAAAAATAAGCAGACATTAATAAAATACGTGTATAAATTAACAAACAATAAATAAGCTTACTGCTAATTGAATAAAGTATTAAAGTATTTATGTATAGAAACGACTTGCACAAAGAAAATGCATAGATGTTATGCATAAAAGGGCGAAGAACTCTGCATGCATGAACTTGTTTGTGCATTCTGCAATTTAGAATGACAATCACAATTGATTTTTTATGCTGCCGCTGAGCGCATAATGAAATAAAACTACACACTTCCACTCCGTACGTGACTCGTTGACAAGTGTATTATGGCTGGTGGCACTGCAGCTGGCTCCATGCAGCGATTCCACACGCGTTGCGGGCGCTCCATAACTTTGTGGGATGGGAATCGTTCGGCCCAGCGATCAATGCGGAATTTCAGTCATGCACTGGTGTTCAGTGCTGAGCCGCTGGTGGACGATGTGCTCTTCGAAGTGGTCATCGAGAAGAAGGTGAGTGGGAAGCAGTGCATCAATGGGATTGCATTGATTTCGGTTAATCTTGAATTGCAGAGCCATTCTTGGGGCGGAAGCATTGAGATTGGCGTCACCTCGGAGTCGCCCGATGATCTGGAATTGGTCGCCTGTGCGACGGCAATGCGCAATGGAACGTGGGTAATGTCCGGCATTGATGTGCGCAAGGATGGACGTCGCTTGCTCGAATTCTACGGCACCGACTTGGAGACACTCAATGAGAATGATCGCGTCGGCGTCATGCGCACCTCCAGTCATGATCTCGTTTTCTATGTCAATGGCGAGCCGCAGGGCGTGGCCGCCCGGAACATGCCGAAGCCGCTCTGGGCACTTGTTGATCTCTACGGACGCTGTGTGCAGGTCTCACTCTGTCCCACGGACACCAGCACCACCATCAACAGCAGCAGTGAGGTAACTAAGTCGCCTTTTGTTTCCTGTGTCTGGTTTAATCCCAAAACTGTTTTACCAATTTTATTAGCTGGATTCGCCCTTGCAGCAGCCACTGCAGCAGGTTGTCCAGAACCTGGATGTGCCCATGAGTGTGGATGTCAGTGTGGTAGATGGCAGCAATCTGGACGCCTTCGCACGTCTCAATCTCAATGGCGCCGCCAGCTGCAGCTCGAGCAGCGGAGGCGCCGCCGGGGAACACTATGATATTAATGATCGCTTACGTTTCCACACGCGCTGTGGCTCCTTGGTCAAATTGGTGCCCAACTTTCGGTCTGCGGAGCGTCGTCGTCCACTCGATGAGTTCAACAATGGCGTCGTCATGACGCATCGTCCGCTGCGCGACAATGAACTGTTTGAGATCCGTATCGATAAGCTGGTGGACAAGTGGTCGGGCTCCATTGAAGTGGGCGTCACCACGCACAATCCGACAGTGCTGCACTTTCCAGCCACGATGACCAACATGCGCAGCGGCACCATCATGATGTCCGGCTGCGGCATCCTCACCAACGGCAAGGGAACACGCCGTCAATACGGTGAATTTAATTTGGATGAACTGCGCGAAGGCGATCGTGTGGGCATGATGCGCAAGGCCAATGGAAATCTGCACTACTACATCAACGGTCAGGATCAGGGCGTGGCTGCCACGCGCGTTGCTGCCACGCTGTGGGGTGTCATCGATCTCTACGGCATGACCATCAAGGTGACCATTGTGGACCGCGACGAGCGCGAGCAACAGAATCTGGTGACCAGGCGCAACAACATTGTTGCCGGCATGGCCTTGGCCTGCAGCCACGCCCAGTCGGGCACGCCCACATTGAGCCTGCTCAGTCCGGAGAGCGAGATGAATGTGGCCGGCGCTGCTGGCGGTCTCAGCGAAACCATTTCCAGCACACGCGCCATGGCACGAAACGATGACCGGCTGACGTTCCATCACATCTGTGGCAGCCACGCCACCGTCACCCAAAGTGGACGCACTGCGCTGCGACCGAAGTGAGTATCATTGACAACTTTAATGGGAAAAACTCCGGCAGGACTCCTTAGGAAATTCCCTTGGGAATAATAAAGCAGGTCTCCCTAGGGAAAACTTTAGAAGGACTTCCTGGGGAATTCCGTAGGAAAAACTTTAGAAGGACTCCCTAGGGAATTCCCTAGGAAAAATAAAGCAGGAGTCCCTAGGGATAACTTTAGCAGGACTCCCTAGGGAACATCTTCAATACCCGAAGGGTCATAGATAAACTTGTTTTCCATTTACAGTGCAGCGGATGACTTCAATAATGGCGTGGTGCTGACACGACGTCCCTTGCGTCCCAACGAGCTGTTCCAGGTGCGACTCGAGCGTGTGGTCACCAAGTGGGCGGGCTCTGTTGAAATGGGCGTGACCACGCACACAGCCGACGAGCTGGACTTTCCATTTACCATGACAAATGTGCGGTAAGTGAAGCACCAATTTTATTTAATTCAAATTGTGATTATCAATTGTCAATTGTCTGTGACAGCTCCGGCACCTGGATGATGACTGGCAATGGTGTCATGCAGAACGGCGTCACTGTGATCGAGCAATATGGCCAGAATTTGGATCGCTTGCAGGTTGGAGATCGCGTGGGCGTTGTCCGCAAAGATGATGGCACTCTGCACTTCTGGGTGAACGGCGTGGACCAGGGACCAGCCGCCACAAATGTTCCGGAGCGCGTCTATGGCGTCATCGATCTTTATGGCCAGGCGGCACAGGCGAGTATCATCGACACCTCGGAGTGCGGCAGTCCGGATACGGGCAATTCCACCATTTCGAATACCACGCTGTACAGCGAGGTTCCACTCCGATTCCATACCATACATGGTGCCAATGCGGGCATATCCAACAGTGGATTGACTGCATCACGTCCCAACTCTTTGGCGGAGTTTAATGATGCAATTGTGTTTAGTAATCGACCCCTGCGAAATCGCGAACTCTTCGAGGTCGAGCTGGAGACAATGGTGCGTCATTGGTCAGGGAATATTGAGATTGGTGTGACGGGCACACGTCCGGAGGACATACAGTTGGCGCCCAATGCCACGGATTTGGAGGCGACCGATACCATCATTCTGTGCGGTCCCATGATCTTTCACAACCGCAAAACCATACGCACCAATGTTCTCATCGATCTGGACACGCTTGGGACGGGCACACGCGTCGGCGTCATGCGCAACGGCGACTACATACACTTCTTTGTGGATGGCATGGACCAGGGACCGGCTGGGGAATGTCATGCTCCCAATATTTGGGCCATCATTGATCTCTACGGGCAGTGCGCACAGGTTAGTCTCACCCAGACCCAACTGGACATACGTGCTCCGTACGCGACCAGCGAGAATTCCCAGAGCTGCCAGGCCACATCCGTTATTCAGCACCCGGCACTGGAGACGAAACACCGCTGGACTTGCGTCTCGGGCAGCGTCAGTCTGACCAAGGACTGGACAGAGGCGTCCCGCTTCACTGGCTCCACGGCAGCGCTGTCGCACTGTCTGGTCTTCTCCGAGCATCCACTGAGCGTCGGCTCGCCCTTTGAAATCAAGCTGACCTCCATCAATCCCATGTTTGCCGGTAAGTTTAATTATTTTTTTAGGTTTAATTCAGGGACTGCAAATAAGAGCTATGAGCCAACTAAAAGAATCAATGTGAAGGAAATATGCTACGGCGTACACCAAAATTCCTATTCCAGTCGGAACCATCGATATCAGCCAGAAAATTATATTTTCAATTTATAAGATATCTTATAAAAAAAACCTCTATGAGGTAAAAGTCTAGTGACGAAAACATTTTCATGCCGCAAAATTTCTGATATCCAACTTTGTGACGAATAATATTAGGTTTTACACATAAATTATTTTAAAAACAATTTTTGTCACTCGGCAGTAACACTTTAACTTTTATTTTTCGATTTATAAAATAAAAGTTA
The DNA here is from genome assembly GCA_037043405.1 of Drosophila subquinaria. Classification (NCBI taxonomy): domain Eukaryota; kingdom Metazoa; phylum Arthropoda; class Insecta; order Diptera; family Drosophilidae; genus Drosophila; species Drosophila subquinaria. Next base: position 57,058 of record JBAMBL010000224.1, read on the forward strand.
CGGATTAACTCTTATTTGTAACTTTTAAAATAAAAATCAAAAATAACTCCTATTTTTAATTTTTATTGAAAAAATCAGAAATAAGTGTTGTCTCACAACTTTTATTAAAAAATTGAATTTTAACGATTATTTTCGACTTTTTAAATAAATATTAAGTTATTTCGTAACTTTAAAATAATAATTTGAAAATAATTGTTAATTAGCAATTTTTATTATTTTTAATTCTTAACTCTTTCTTTTGATTGATTCCCATCGCAGGCTGTCTCAGCATCGGCGTCACAGATCTCAATTTGGCGGACGAGAGTGTGAGGAAGAAGCTGCCCACCAGCCTGAAGCGAATCCCAGCCAACGTCTGGTACGTGAGCGGCAATGAGGTGCGCTACAATTCCAGCTGCCTTCAAAGATCCCTGGCGTCCCTGGAATGGCTGCGCGTCGACGATCGCATTACGTTGGAGCGTGTGGAGAACTCGTTGAATATTCTGTTGAACTCGGAGAACGTCAACATTCAGTTCCACAATATACCCAGCGATGTGTATGTCGTGGCCGAGTTGTTGGGCTCCACAATGGCCGTGCAGGTCATTTCGACCCAGGGCCCAGCATCTCCGCTGCGCCCCTGCAGTCTGCGCCTGCAGGATTCAATGGACTTTGGCATGGATCCACTAAACAAACAGGACAGCTCCATGCTGGAATCAATTGATTCGGAGGCGCAAAACTATGAATTTGTTGATGTTTCCAATAAACATGTGCGTCTCGGCGAAGATCGACGCAGCGCAACCAGGAGCAAGTCATTCAACCAGGCCATAGTCTGCCTAAACAAGCCACTGTGCAAGGGCGAGAGCATCAGCATCAAAGTGGACGCAATCAATAACAAATGGAAGGGCACATTGAGCCTGGGCGTCTTGGCCACGTGTCCACAGGCCATGTCCATTCCCATCTCGTTGCTCAACTGCAAGCGCAGCTGTTGGCTGGCCACACACGACTACATCAACATCAATGGTCAGGTGATGGCATCCAAGTACGGAGAAGCGCTCGACAACATCCAGGTGGGCACTGTGATCACCATGACGCTGACACACGCCGGCATGTTGAGTAAGTGAATCTTCTAACATCGTTGTTATACCCTGGGGGGTATATTAAGTTTGTGCAAAGTATGTAACGGACAGAAGGAATGCAGACTCCTTATAACGTCAGGCAATATCAGGTTGCCATGCCCACTGTGGGGGGCGTAATTGATAAAAATCTGACATCCTCTCTAAATATGGGTTTGAGGTAGAGATGGACACGGGCCTCCTTTTAAATCTTCGAGGCCCGGTCCAAAACCGGCCCGGTCAAATTTTCTAAAAGCCCGGCCCGAGATCGGCCCGATATTACTATATAAAAAAGTTTTTTTTTTAAGTATTATTTCTTAATTTTACTTTAGATTCAAATTGTATTTTTGAGCATTTTCTGCAAGCTGCGTCTTAAACTTTTTCTCTGCTCATTTTTCTGCGTACCGCAAATGTTAGTTACAGAAATTTTGTTATCAAGCGGTTTGAAAAGTATCTTTTAAATCGTGACTTTTCGGGCCTACCGGTCTTCGGGCTTTTTACTTAGGCCCCGGGCCCGATTTTCATGCACGAAGCCCGTGGGTTTTTTGAAGTGGCCCGCGGGACACAAAACCCGAACAGGCCCGTGCCCATCTCTTGTTTCATGCCTAGAAACAAGTCACCAAACGACTTTTTAATGGCGATTCTAAAATTTTTTATAATTTCTTAAAAGGCACTTATTGCGTAAAAAGTAGGAAGAATGGGTTTAAAAAGTAATTTTTAGGATTTTTAAAAAAATTATGAAAAATACTAGCAAAAATATTTCTCAAATTTTTTTTTTTGCGTTACTCTTAGAATTGTTTGAAGAATTTTTTTCATTAAAATATTTGTTTTAAAAAATCGAGGAAAAAAGTTTAAAAATAGACTTATTTTAAATTCAAAATTTTCAATGGGCTTAATTAAAGTTTTGCATCATATAAACGGAATTTAAACGACCTTTCCAAATATCTTTTTTTTACTGTAAAGACTTGATTTACTTAGCTGTGTATATCGAGTTTGCCAGCATCAGATCGAGTGGAGGAGTGGTGGAAGTGATAGGTGCTCGGCAAGCGAATCGGCAGATCGCGGTTCGAATCTCGGGCCTTTTCCGTGCGGATGATTTTTAATTACAGTCGAACTTCCCTAACTCGAATCACCATTATCCGAGAAAAAATTTCGAGCTAGGGAGACTTCAAGTTAGGGAATTTTTGTTTTTTGTTTTTTTTAATGAAACTACAATTTCATTCATTCATGAACACATTTCAAATTGCAAACTTTTCTTGTTATTTTCAACAAAAATAAATTCCAGTTTGTTCAAGACCTGTCGATATTCTCAAAAATTGGTTTTATCGTTCTTTTGCTGTATCCAGGAGACGTTCCCGATTCAAATGACATAATTAAATTTCCATTTTTTTAATGAAAACTGCTTTCGATGAGATACAATTTTTTTTAGCTACTTTATTTTTTTGTGGTCCACTTTTGAATTTCTCAACAAATAAGTTTAAAGATGTCTTAAAGAGATAAACATTTAAATACACGTGCTGGTGCCATGGAAATAATCTTGAGCTGATAAACTGACAAAGAAGTACATTACGAACATCTTTCCTAAAGCAATTTCACAAGCTTAAAAAATTTTTTATGCAATATTCTATCATATACCATCACCATATGCTAATGAACATCAATATTACATCAATATCAATAAAAGGAGACGGTAACAAAAGCATTAAATAGAAACGAACAAATTTAAACTTTATTGGGGATTTTCCCGAAAAATTCGACTCACAGAAGTACGGGCCAATATTTTTGTTTGAGTTAAGGAGAAATTCGAGTTAGGGACGTTCGAGTTAGGGAAGCAGAATTGTATGAAATTTGCTTAGTAAACGCTATTGGCACTCGATTTTGTTCGAGTTAGAGAAAATTCGAGTTAGGGAAGTTCGAGTTAGGGAAGTTCGAGTAAGGGTCGTGGGTTCGATTCCTGGTTTGGTCAACCAACTTTTTTCGTTTGTTTTATTACTTTTACTTTAAATACATTTTTAAAATTTATTGATATCGTGCACATTTGTTGAAATCACTCATTTATAAGTAGCTGCCACAAAAATGATAGTAAGATAATTAAGGATTAGTAGGGGAATTGCATGGGCTTCAAATTTTCGGTTCGATTTCTAGGCCCAGGGTATATTACTGTCGAGTACATTTGACTGTTCCGCTTTCTAACAATTAAAAATCGTCAAATCTTACCTTTCCCGGCAAATCTGGCCCATTCCCCGCTAATTCTAGCTATTTTTTAACTAAATCTAGCTCTTTTCTGCTAAACTTGGCAAATTTCCACCAAATCTAATAGAAAATACTTATGCATAACTATCACTTTTGCAGTCATTATGGTTGGCTCCACAAATCTGGAGGATTTGGCCAGTAGCCTGCCTAGTCATGTGTATCCCATTTTCGATGTGTATGGAAAATGCGAGAAAATTACGTTGTTGACGGGCAGCGATGCAACGCGGAATGCCAATGGCACGCCCATTTTGGAGGCACCCGAGGCATTGGAGCTGGACAATATGCCGCAGCAATGTGAGAAGGCGCACCTGGAGATGCACGAGAAGGAGAAGGACACTGAGCAATTGAGTGATTGTGCCAGAGACCTGCCCACAGGCGCCTCAACATCCGCATCCGGTAATCTCATGTAAGTAAATCCAATGGTTGCCTTTGAGAATTGTTTCTTTATGGCAACTCGTTTCGCACAGGACACGTTCGGTCATGGAGAGTGTTTCTGAGAATCTTCTGCTCAACATTTCCATAAAGAATCGCACACTGGAACAGCAGCGCAATGAACTGGGAGGTTCCTCATCCACTTGGTAAGTAGTCAATGACTTTTATAAGAACTGCTAATCCTTTCCTTTCCTTGCCATTCCAGCTGCTTGCGTGAATCTCTGCAGCTGCAGCACAACACAAATCTGAATATACAGCGTAGTCAGAGCACGCAGAGATTCCAGAATTCGTTGAATACTTCGACGGGTGGAGGAGCGAGCGGTTCCAATGCCGCGGGCCAGATGCACGGATCGAGCGGCGTTTACGACACAAATAAGGAGTACGATGAGCAGCCACTGTGCTCCAATGTAGTTGCCTCAACGATGGTAGCCTCACACGAGTCGGAGCACAGCGAGAATAATGTGGAGGCGGTGGTGGAGGTCACCAGTGAAAGGGAACGCGAGAGGGAACGCGAAAGGGAGTTGTCAAGCGAATCCGGCGATAATGTGCTGGAGGATGATGAAATCGACTATATGAATCATTTGTTGTTGCTGCAGCAGCTGCAACAGAATGAATACACACGCATGCAACATCATTTGATGCCCGATCAAATGTCGCTGCTTAATCTGGATCTCTCCTCGCTCAACTCGGTGGAATCGGACACCAATTCCAGCAGCAATGCCCGCGAATCGCTGCGATCGGCGGTCGCTGCATCCGGAGTGCTGGAACAAAACGACTGCGAGTATCTGAAGCAGGTGAAGCGCTTCTGTGCATCCCTGGTACTGCCGCAGGCCTTCTTTGATGTGCGTCTGGAGCCGATTTGCTTCTGCTCCAAGTGCAGCGGCAATAGCAATGGGAACGGCGACAAACTGGAGGGCTGGGTGTACTTCAAGCTCAACCAGCAGACGGTGAATGCGCTGAGCGCCTCGACGTCATCCGCCGCCGGCTCCTTAGCGGCACAAGTGCACCTGGATCTCAACGGCGACTGGCTGCCATTTTATTATATGACGCGTGTGGATAAAATACGCGCCATTCTGGATCGTGGTCAACCGCTGCCGTTGGAAATGGACGAGGATGCAGTCGCAGCTACGCACAAAGATGAGCCCGGCACACGCCTGGAGCTCTATTATTCGCCCAATGCTACGGTCATTGAACCGGTGCTGCCCCAGCATCATTATGTCTCCGAGCAGGGCGTGCATCGGATTTCCACCTCGTTCGAGGTCTACGTGCGACGTCAGTCCATCTCGGGCGTCACCACGGGCAAATCGGGTGGCGAGGCGAAGCGTCGCAGCATGCACACAACCGATCACGAAGCTGCCAACGATGGTGGTTCCGGTAGCGCCTCTGGCGGTGCTGGCACCTTGAACGAATCTCTACATCTGCTCAACGATCTGTGCTGGTTCACCAAAGAGGCGGGCGCCTGCATCATAAATGCGTTAATTATAAAACTGGATCGTATTGAGGAGCCCTCAAGCGAATCCTAAACATAGATAAATATTTAAAACCAGATAAAAATACACACTAGTCACCAGCTCGCAGCCGAATTTCCCATTTATCTCGAAAATATATAATAATACGCTTGCCACGCCTTCGCACCTCCGATTCCCATTCCCCCTTTATAAGTCAAGACATGTTTTGTACTGTAAGCGCAAATGAAACTCCAAATATAATCTCATTGTTTTGCATAGTGTCAAATGGAGAGTATCTTTTATTTAATAATTAATTTTAAATTTAATTTCAGATCAACATTTGCAATTTTCAACTCCAACTTATAGAATCTTTTATTAATAATTATTTTAGAATCCAATTAAAGAAAATTCTCGCTAGTTCCGAAAGCTAACATAAATAATATATAACCAACAGCTAATTCAAATGTTCTTTAATTAGAAAAAGATAATTAATTTCAGAAAATTCACTTTGATTAAATATTTCTTTATTTTTGTGGCTCCTTAGTTCCCGAATTGATCTGCGTAATATCTCGGACTTTGTTTCTGATCGCATCGATTTTTTGACTTATGCTTGACACTAGATCATCAGTTGATTGAATTGTATCTTCCTGTTGGGATTCCTTTTCATCGAGAGCGGACAGTTTAGCTTGCAGCTCAATTATCTTGGCCTCGAGTTGCATTATCTGTTCGTTCTTGATTTGGATTGTAAGTTGACTCTCCTTGAGATCCTCTTTAGCTTGATCTCCGGATTGCATCACGGTTCTCAATACGGAATAACAATACGACCCGCATTGTGGGTCCAAATTCGAGGATTTGTCCGGAAACTACGATATAATCCAAATCAAATACCAGTTTAAGGTAGAAAACCTTTAAAGACTTACCGGGACAACTGTTGTCGTGGCTGCTGCCCAAAATACTTGCAGGCCAAGCAAAAGAATCACAAATGCTTTCATCTCTATAGATCTCCAAACTGTTCACACTTTTGAAACTATTTAAGTATATATATAAATTGCTGCGCTACGTTTCGTAGGAAAAACCCAACTGAAAACCAAACGCAATGCTTCTAGAATTTATACTCAAGATATACGCCGCGAGATGATATACATATGTATATATATATACTACATACACATAAATCGTTTAATTTTATGGCCAAATCTTGGAATTTGTTTGTTATTGTTTAAATACCCTGTACTCCAATCCCTAGAGGCATATGGAATTTTCCAATTAGTTTATTAAATAAGAACACCTTGCATTGTTTTTTTGGAATCATCATTATGGTTTTATTTGATTATTTAAATTCCAATCATTTAGTGTCGCTTTGTTATTATTCAACTATACGCAAAAATGGTCGATTAGAAATGGTTTTTGTTTTTTTATATTATTTTTAAATTGTTGCATTCATGCAGCCTGTTGTTGTCTGCCTCTTCCAGTGTCAAATGCCGCCCTTCGTCTGCTGCACTTAATCAAATCGTTTGATTTATACGCCTACACAATTATTTTATATGTTTACAGTTCGCTGATCCTGATGCATTGAAAAAGCAAAAGTGCATATACAAATTGTTGTTTCTTGTTGTTTCTTCGTTTTGTATACGTTAAGTTAATTTTGTTGTTTGTTTCTATTTGTTGTAGTTCTTGTTGTTGTTGTTTATCGTTAGCCAATACCATATATATGTAATTATATATATATATATAAATATATCCATTACCGCCGACGATGAATCGGGGCACACAGCTTACTCCACATCCATGGCAGGATCGTTAGCGGACTGCGCATTGTTGTCCACATCCATTTTGTCACCGGCTGCACTCGGCTCGCCGCCATTCTGCTCCGCATTTGGTGCATCCTTGGGTGGTGACGTTGATGTTTTCGCGGCTGGCTTCGGTTTCGCACGTGTAATCACCGAATTGACGCAGGCATTTAAGGTGTGCATTTCCTGGCGCACGCTTGACATCTGAACTGGACTGTCGGAGGTGCGAGGCGCTTGCGTAAACTTGGACAAGTTGGTATCCAACCATTTTTGCGCCTTATCCGCAGTCTCGGAAATGTTAATAAACTCGGTTTCCGTCAAGTGATCGTACTTGGCCACACCCTTGCGGAACTCGGCCACAGCCTGGCGGGCAAAAGCAATGCTATTCTTCAGCTCATCAAATGCAGCCGGACACTGCTCGTAATCCTGCGAACGATGCTTAATGGGATCTGTTTGTTGCTGCAACGTCGTTAGTCGACTGGTGTAAGTCTCACGCTCGCAATCCTCGCCATCCTCATACAGCCAATTCTCGAGATCATTTAGCTGCGACACAATCGCCTCGCGCTCCGGCTCAACCACGTAGCGTTCAAGTGCACCACCCTGTAAATGATAAAGAGTTTTGATTATTTCCTTCCATATTGGTTCAGATATTATTTGTATCTTACCTGCAACTTGTTGCGCATATCATAAACAAACTCTTCCAAGGCATTCTTGGCATCAATGCGTTCGGTCTCCTTCTGATCGTTGGCAATCATCTTGGCCTCGTCCTGTGTCAAGTTGCCCATTTCGCTGGGATTGAAGCCATGGGTGGAGATTTCCATGGGCAGTTCAACGGCCTTGATGGTCTTCTTCTTTGCCTTATCAGCGCCCTGCATTTAACAACGAAATGAAAAGATTGAAAATTGAATGTGATTCGGTGAAAATTTGTCCAATTCTTTGTAGCCAATAGAAAGAGGAAATATAGCTCGAAGCGGGAAACAACAAACAAAGCGAAGAGGAAAAACAGCTCAAGCAACAGCCTACAATATGAGCAAGAGATTTCGTGATCGTGTCTGAAGTATGTGAATACATATTTCTATTAGCATTCATTGGATTATAGGCGCATTGTAAAACGTATTTGTATCTTTATGTTTCTATTTCATTTTTAAAGGAAATCATCAAATAAATCAATTAAAAAATGTAATTAAGCATTTTAGGCAAATTGTGTAAGCAATTTTATATGTAACAATAGTTTTAGATTTGTTTCTGTTTCTTTTGTTTTGTTTATTGTAGGAGCACACAGGGTAGGCGGCTTATGAGCGGTCTTCATCATTCGTTTTATTATTATCGGTTGTTGGGTGTGGGAAAAAGAAAGCGCAATCAATTTGTGCTTAGTTTAATTGTAATTTTAAATTTTGTTCTTAAACGACATTTCCAATTTCATGACATTTCATTTCTTATTATTTGGATAGAATTTCAATTTAAAATATAATTGCATTAATGATTTTAATAATTTTGTTTATGTTTTGTTTGTTTGTATTTGAAAACGTACCGAACCAAACCAGCCCTTGACCCGCTGTGCCCACCCTTGTCCGCCAGGTGATGTGGCTGTTGATGTATTATTATCATCCTCATTCTCACAATATGCCTAAGAGAGAGCAAAACGCGAGCGCACAATATCCAATATTTGGGATAGTTGTATGTATATATATGTGCCACATATAAGTATGTATATCAAAAGTACGATATTCATATAGTATATATTTAATAATAACAGTAACAACAACAAGAGCAAGAACAACAGCAACTACAACAACACTAGATCGAGAATGAAACCAAATGGAGGGAGGAAAACCCAAATCAAAAAATAAATTTTTGGTAGTTAAAATAAAAGGGAAAAATAAGACTATAATATAAAAGGTATTAGCTATAAATATAATTTAATAGAATCATTTATTAATAACTTTATATTGACAAAGCAATAAACATTAATTTATGCGCCTTTAATCGTCATGGGAAGTGTTATCATTATTGCATGTCTGACAGTTGAGTCATTATCTAATTATTGAATGGTAGACTTACTGCATGAAAAGTATATTTTTTAGATTATAATTTTGTATAATGATATCGAGCTGCTCTATAATGAAATAAAATCGGACAGATATTTTTTAAAATAAATATGTGTACATAGTTTAAAATTCCCATGAAAACGTTTCTCATAGAGAAGTAGAGCTGATCTATTATAATTATTAATTTCATTTAAAAGTTATCGAATATTTTCGAATATTCCAACTACTCTATATCAATTCGAAAAAATAAAAGTTTTAAGGAACTGAAAATTATAAATAAAATTGATATGTTTATGATATAAAGCTTAGCAAATAAAGCAATTATATAAAGCTCTTTATCTATGACTTAATCCATTTAAAGAATTACTAAGCAAACCATAATTTAGACATGGTTTCATTCTCACTCTATAAAACAAAACGATAAAAAGTGGAACAGCAACTTAGGAGAAAGTAAATCAGAAAGTTAGAAAAGCAAATGATTAGATGATATTGGAGTGGTTAGAAGAAGAAACACTTGAAAGGATAAGAAAACTGCAAAGGGAGAGCAGCACCTGGGTAACAGCAGACTGATGGTACTAACGATGATGATGACGATAAGGATGATGTTGAGAATGATTTGTGCAAAGTTAAACTCACCTCCTGCTGAGCATCCGCCTGCTCGCCAGAGTTGCCAGCCGGCTGCTCGCCGGCGGCCTTCTCCTCGGCAGCAGCTTGCTCTCCAGCAGCGGCGGCGGCGGTAGCCTCTTCCAGTTCCTTGCGATCGACAAGTGTGGCCGATGAAATCAGAACGATGCCGTTTTGATTGATGCGAACTTTTAGTTTAACCTCCTGGCATTCGCCACGTTCCGTTGGCTTGATGTCCTTGATCTTCCAGACGCCAATGGTTTGATCCGGATACGGCACTGGTTGGCCATAAACAATGGATGCGTTGAATGGACTCTTGCGAGCAATGGTCACCAGACGGCTAAATGGCGCTGCATGGAATTGTGGGAAAATTTCAACTTCAGCATTCGTTGATGAGCCTTCGGCATCCCAAAGTACTTTGACCGCATAGTTCTGTATATCAGTCACTCCAAATTCACGGACACGCACAGCCGGCGACATAATGGCGCACTGTAGAGCGGCGCCACGTGACACAGCCTCATCCTGGTTAAGTGTGGTGCTGGCCGGCTTGTTGAACACCTGCACGAGAGATGATAACACAGTGATTAGAGTGGAAATTATGATATGATAGATTGCTGTACTGACCTGCTCAATGAGCGTCTTGACGGATGGTATGCGAGTGCTGCCGCCCACAATTTCGACGGAGTGGATATCGTCTAGGGACAACTTTGATTCAGCCAATAGCTTCCTGAAGGTTTTCTCCACCCGCTCTAGAACAGGAGCGCAAAGCTCTTCCATTTGGGAACGTTGCATCGAGGAGCTAACATCGACATCATCCAAGAAGCATTCGATGTTTAGTGGCAGTTTGGTGCTGTTGGCGGACATCTGTTTCTTGAGCTTCTCGATTTCGGCCAGCAGACGGACATTGGCGCGTGCATTGGTCTTGGCATTAATCTTGTAGCGTTCGAGAAACTCCTTGCTGAAGTATTCAGCCAATGCCAGGTCAAAGTCACGCCCACCAATCTGATCCCAGCTGCTGGCGAGCATCTTCAGCTTGCCCTTGGTGAACACACAGGCGCTGACCTGCAGCGCCGAGTGGCCAAAATCAACAAAGATGACATTGCGTGGCTTGTCCTCAAACAGATCGTTCTTGTAGAAACCATATGACAGAGCCGTTGCCGTTGTCTCGTTCATCAGGCGCAGCACATTGAGGCCAGCGATTTGTGCGGCATCGAGGAGCGCACGCCGCTCGGCATTGGTAAAGAAAACAGGGCAGGCAATGACACAGTCATTAACCTGCGTTTGCATGGCCGCCGCCGAGGTCTCCTTCAGTTTGGTGAACAGCATGGCAGTCAGTTGCTCCGGCGAGAAATGCTGATCCTCATTCAAGTAGTTGACTTTGATGCCAATGCTGCCATCGCTACGCGCCTCCACGCGCACTGGAATGCTCTTGAGTTCGTGCTGTACATGTGGATCGTTGAATTTGCGGCCAAGCAAGCGCTTAAAGCCACCAACTGTGTTTTTCATGTTTGTCACCTGTTGGTTCTTGGCGGCAACGCCAATGATGCGCTTCTTTCCATCAAAGGCCACCCAAGAGCTGTCAAGTGAGGAGAAAAAAAAATACATTTGATTAACAGTGAGACAACATTTGGTGAACCTAATTATTAAAGCTACCCGCTGCATATTTAAGCACAGGGTATAAAAAGTCAGAAACAACGAGTCAAATATGGCTAAAAGTGTAGCTACAACAAACTGAATAAATCGGGCACACACACACATACGAAGCACATGGTGTGCACACATCTATGCGTGTATGCGATCGTGTGTTTTGCCGGCTACGATTTTATATTCGTAAACTTAATTGAGAACGCCCTCTCTCTCGCTCTCTCCGCAACAGCTGCTGTTGCTGTGCGCTCTCTTCTCTTCTCTGATGCTGCTCTGCTCTGAGTGACCGCATGACGCATGCGATGATTTGCTTGTGAATATGTTTGTGTGTGCCCACTGGCCAAAATTAATGAAAAAATCAAAAATAAAGAGTCATATTTGCAAATGTGGAAATTGCGCCCACGCAGTCTAAGAACATTGATAAATTAAGAATGTTGGTCCAAAAATTGGGACGAAGCCTCATTTTATATGGAACAACCAGTGCAATATTTCAAAGTTGTCTTTCGATTAATTTGCAATGCTTTTTATGGAGCGCAAGGCAGAGCCTAATTTAGGCCTAAGCAATCAGCGCACAAATGCATTCGCACACATGCACATTACATACTTTATGTACATATGTATAAATGTAACGTTTTTTTTTCTTTATAAGCGTTACCAGTGACAACAACAATGGAAATTTCTAGGCGCGCATACAAGCAAACAAACCCAGGCACATACACACACACACACAAACACACGCTTATATACCCCCATACACACGCATAGAAACAGTTGGGCATGACTTACATTTATACATAACCTCAAAGAAAGACGAAGGGAGCAACGATTATGCACAACGAACTTAGAGGCTTCTGCTAACATAATACTATACTAATCATAATCATGTGCTGCATATTCTGGTACTTACGGTGTCGCACGCAGACTGTAGTCATTGGCAAGGGTCTCGATGCCACCGGACCTGGCTGCCGCAACATAGCAGCCCTCGTTACCAAAATCGATGCCAATCACAGACATTTTTTCTCTTTCTAGTTTCGATTGCCGATTCGTTTGATTGATTTAGTTGAACTATTTATTTGGTTAGACTTTGTTGCCTAGTTTGGTTGTTGTTGTTGATTTTTATAAGGGGCGGCTTCTTTGTTATTTCAGCAACTGTAAGAAAAAATACGATATATTAGTTTAAAAATCACTAAAACGCACACACGAACTCGTCAAATCTATTAGCATTGACAAATGATTCGAGAATCCCCTTGATTTGAACATTTTTCACATTAATTATGGATTTGTTGCCTCATGGAAGGAAAACTGTCCAAATCGAAGTCCCATGATATTTTACGATGCTTGTTTAATGAATTTCCATTGATAGTCGCTTTGCTGACACATTTACGCACATTTTTTGCAATTATTTATATATATAAGCTATATGCTTATTTAAACAATATGTAAACGCTTCAATTTATCTAGCGCGACCGACACGTTTTTTCAGCGTAATGAAAATTCAAGCGGCGACGTCGACGTCGGCTGAGAATGGTAACGAAACTTCTCGAATGCGATGTATCGTCTTATCGCCTTATCGATATTTAATATGAAAACTTATATCGCAGCAAATCGATTGCATTTTGCGTTCATGCCTTTTGATAATTTGAAGGCGGTTAATTTGAATAAATAAAAATTATTAGATAATTTTCAACAGGAATTTTTATTACACATGTATATGCATTGTCTTTTTTTTTTAGCTTAAAACCAAGTGCGCAAAACAAATTGTAATTAGGAAAGTTTGATTGACATCGATACAATACCGAAAATAATTAATTGCTAATAAACTTAAGCTAGGTCGCATTTAATATGCCTGTCAGGAATAATTTTGAACACATTAAATAAGTCACTTATATAGATATTAGAGATTCTATATATATGTAAAAACTAAGACGAAACCGAAACAGTAAACTGTTACTGCTCTTATTTTAAAAGGCTTGTTTCATCTCGGGTATATTTCGGGGATTCCTTAAATTTTCACTGCAAAACTCATCTAGATATGTACTAAGGCCTTGAGCCGATCTGTATCGTTGTTCCGTTCCGTTTGAATTGAGTACGTGAGCATGTTGCTGGCGTCCGTTGTCCATGTATTCTGAAGGTAACGAGTTTCTAAGGTCACTAAGGTGCTAAACAGCTGAGTATAAATGTCTGTCTCTAAACAGTATTTAACAGGGAATGTTTTTAGATAGTGGGGTTTCGGGTCATGGATCGTGGGTCCTGGGTTCAACATGCAGGGTAGCGTTTTGCCATTGTTTATATGTATAAATACTAAGCAGTCTTGCCGGTATCAAAATAATGCTCGTTGCCTTGATTATTGCTTTAGTTTCTGCGTCTGCCTCACAGTTGAGCCACCAGTCCCGAGGCGGATATATTATCTCCAGCGCCCGCTGTCTTTTTAGCGACCCGACACACCAGCACGGGCGCCACACAAATCTCCACTTCGATTCGTTGCCTGCTCGGACCAAATTGTATATATTCCTTCCAGCAGGGCACAGGATTGGCTGCGCTCATGCGCATTCGTGGTGCCTGCTCCTGAGCAGAAGTCGCAAAGCTGTCGTCCAGCACCAGATTAACAGATTCCGGATTTACCTATTTATAGAATAATAGTAATTGATTCAATACAAAAGATTCACTTAGGAGAACGATCACTCACAAACTGCGATTTGCAGACATATCGATGGGCGGTCAGAGCCGCTTTGGCAGCCGCTCCGCGGGTATTCTTCCACTTGGAGTTGACAATGGTCATGATGGCCTGGTAGGCCAGCGTGTGCACGTGAATGCGGGAGACGACGCGACGTTGGGTATCTGCCTCGCGCTTGGTATGATAGTCCTCCAGTAGACTGATGAACACCTGTCGCATTTGATCCAATGTATTGGCCACACGTGGATTCCAGTCGGTGGCTAGCGTCGTGCTGCCATGCTGCAGAACTTCGCGTAGATTGGACAGCTCCTGTTCGTTCATGCCCAGGGAGTCGACGTAGGGCAGCACATACTGGCGTAGCTGCTGCAGCAGCTCCAGCTCCACGTAGCTGGCCAGCTCGAAATGCTGCAGCGTATTCCTGGGCTGGCTGATCAGCTGCTTCTTCACCTGATTCAAGCGTGCCTCACGCACGCCAGGGCTAAACTTGAACATGTCCATCATCTGCAGACCGCTGACAACCAACAGCTGTGGTTGGTATTGCTTTAACGCATCGGTCAGCTGCTCCACGGATCTCAGATGTGGATTATTCTTATCGTTGTGGAGTATATAGCGATTGGCACGTGGCGCCTCATACGGTCCCCATCTGTCGCCAGCCTTGTACTCCAGTATTAGATGTATATCATCGTCAGGTATCTCATCCCCAGCCAGACGTATCTCCTTGGGCAGCAGTGGACGCAATCTACAAAGAAGAACGATTATCAGCTACGACTTCATAGTGTTTGTAGTTAAACCTACTTCTTGGACATATGTGCGCCCAGGAGCACATCAGCTCCCTCCATGACAAAGCGCACGGCCATCAGGGGCGCATTGCCGCCCATGTACCAATGAATGCGCTCCTTGTCCAGCTGCTTGGCATAGCCAATCAGTTGTTTGAACAGCGTGCCGTTTGCAATGACGCGTCTGAAAGGAATACATAAATTTACGATAATCACTCATTGGGGGTATTCCTGTAACAGCTTTTTTCCCAAGTCCCTATAATTATTTTTTGTTTACTTATTAACTATTTAGGGATACTTTTGAATTAGTGCACTAGTCACAATCAATCAATAAATCAATTTAGAAAACTAAATCAAATCAAAAATGCAAGTGTCATTTGATCGGAATTGTTTCAGGAATACCCCTATCATTAAATACTCGGTATCGATGCACTTACTCAGCTGCAGCGCCATTCTTGAAATAGTAGACAAATGATTGCAGCAGCTCGTTTTCGTTGTTTACATCATTCGCCGCAAGATCTGGACTCGCGTTGGGCACACGCAGTTTGTAAAAGGTGTCGAGAAATTCGGTAGCATTGACCTGCAAATCGGTGCAAGCGCCGTAGCCAACAGCAATTTTGGGCGCCGGCTCGAAGGAGGATCTCTTAACGCTGCTCTCGATTGCCAGGAGACCAGTAAGGAGCACGGTGGTCTTGTTAAGCGCCTGCAGGGACTGAAATGCCTGCCAAATGATTGATATAAAGGCCGTAAACACCGAGCAGCTGGTAACCCAGCCCATATACTTCAGAGCTCTCATTTTTCTTCCGTCTTTCTCTTTTTTTTTTGGCACTCAATAACTTGTTGTTGTTCTTGCCGGCTGCTGCGTCTGTGTGTCTATGTGTATCACTGTTATCCGTATTACTCCAGTTCTTTTTCCGCTGATGTGGCTGCTGCAGCAATGCTGCTTCTCTGCTGCTGCGACGCTTATCAATTTGAATGCTGTTTGTTTTAGTTTGTTGTGTTTTGAGAGTTGAGTTTATTAAAAGATAACGACACAACTCCCATTTGTCGACTACTAGAATTAAGAGTGAAAAATCGATATACGGTACAATCGGGGTGTCGATATATTTACTACCGAAAAAATAACAGGGATGTTCCCTTTTCACAATTTTAAATGATTTATGTCATTTTATTAAATTGTAACAACAGAAACTATGTGAACTGATTTTATTAAATTATCAAATAGTTATAAATCAATGAGAAGTAGTAGTTTTTGCGTTAAAGAGAAATGTGGCCGTTTCGCTGACTTGTGACTGGCGACATGTGACTCACTAGCTTCAGTTGAAATTTATCGATAGCTTTTTGAAATCCGGTTAATTCAATCTCTCGCATTTTAATTTGTGGTTGACAAGCCAGAAATTTAAAAAAGAGCCGGCACATTTTTAAAAGCTAATAGCAGTATTCAAATTATATGTATTTGTGAATGAGCTGATACTAATTTCGATAGGCTGTTGAATTGAAGCATAAGGGATAACTGGTTACAAACAAGAAAAAACATAACGAGCATAAATTAAAAAATAATAACAATAATAATAGCAACAATAATAACGTCGCAAAATTGCAATAAAGCTGATGACTTAGTAAGTGATGATATATCAGCTTACAAACTGGTATAATTCATTTAAGTACATTTAACAAACTGTTGGCACTTAATGTCCATATCTGATATAATTGATATCTTCACTAAACGATTTTTAAACGTTTTCAGTGTACTTAAATACGTCATCAGCGTTTATTTTGGTTTCGTTTACAATTTTGTACATAGATGTTGCGTTGTTAAAAGGCGGTTCCCTTTTTGTTTCAGTTGTTAACTTAAAACAAGTTGTTGCTTCTTCGTTGTTTCTCTTTAATTGCTTCATGCCGTTATTATTATTGTATTATATTGTATTATAGACAAGGTTATCCATTGGATTGTTTGTAGAGGAAGTGGAAGTGATATTTAGCTCGTAGGTGCCTGGCAAACATTGATAAAGTGCAATTCTTTAATTCGACAATTGATATTAAATACACTCAGGAAAAAATTGTGTGAATATTTTAATATTTACTCTTTGAGTTTCTTATACATATATATGTATGTATGTATATATACATGTATAGATGAAAAACATTATTAATTAAAAAAATACATTTTTAAAATTAAATCACAAACAGAAAACACATTCAAATATTTATATTAGACTCAAATATTTTTTATCGAATGTTTAAATAAAATATAAACATATTTTATTTTTAGTTGACTATAATAATATAAAAACAACAAAACAAGTATTAAAATGTTATTTATTTGTTAACTTTCAGAATTTTGAATAAATATGAATATGATTTATGTTTATAAAATATATGTTTTTCAGTTTCTTGATTCACTTTTTTCCGATTGGTTTCACAATAATTATAGTGATTTACATTTAATTTAAATAAGGTCCTATTTAAACATAGCATGATAAAAAATAATGTAGTTTATTATCTCTGGGTGTATTTTTATATTTTTCACAAAACTTTCCCAATCGGTTAAAGGTTGTTCCAGGTGTTAACAGTCGTAAGCGCAAAACAACATGTTGAAAAGGTTCATCCAGTAATTTGTTTTTTTTTATAGCACTTCCACTGATAAAATCAACAAACGCCAATTAGCGTCAGTAAATTATATAAGTCTGAAAACAACCGGACTCCATTTATCACAACGTATCACGTACACTTTATGTACAGTTTTATACTCAGTTTTGGTTTCGCTAATCAACTTAAAATGCTGAAGATGCCTCTAAAGTCGGTGAGTTGCAGGTCTCGTTTCCTTTAACCGTTTTTCAGCTTCTCCACAAACCAGACTTAAGACGCGAACGCGCCCCTTTTGACCATTTTTGTTCTGGTCAGGCCATAAAAATCGCTTGTCTGTCTGCCCACTGATTTTCCAAGTGGTCAACGATAAGCGTTAAGTCTGACAAGTGGAAATGTCGTTGATATTGCCTCGAAACTATTTTTAACTGGCGAACGAAAGTGAATTTCAGAATTTACGCTTACTCAGACGATGACGACGACAACGACAACGACTTGGCTTTAACCGGCTTGTCGCTTCGGCGGGCTTGTGAGGGCATGAGCATGTGTCTGAGAATCGGAGACAGCCAATTTTGATATAAATATATACCATGTAACTATTTAAGCAAAGGGGTATATTGACATTTGAAGAAGATAATATTTTTTTGAATATTATTATCGAATAAGAAAAAAAAGAAGGAGAAGAGCAGAAGGAGTAAGAAATCCCTTATTGTTGCTGTTTATTTTTTATTATTAAAATGCTAAAATGAATTATTTATTCAAGTATATAAAAAAAGTTTATAATTAAGTCTTTTTTTTATAATTTATGAATTATAATTAAGCTCTTGTAACTTTAAGTATAAAAGTTAAGGCAAACTCGTAAATATAAGTTCAAAAAATAAATACAATTTTAGAATTTTTTTTGTTCCAAAATTATTTATTATTTTTAGTTGCAATAAATTAATTAGTTTTCTTTATATTGTAATTGTACTATCTCATTCTCTTTCAAGTTTAGTTATACTACATTCTTGTGTTAATTATAGGATATCTATAAGTTGAGCGATCTCCACGCTGGAGTTCGCACTTAATTTGTATTGTATTTTTTGTTCTTTTTACGTGTTTCGTATGCTTGTGCGAACCTTTTTTATTCTATGCGTAGTACGCTGTCCGCGGCATCGTCTCTGGGTCTATCCATATATAAAATCAACATAATCAGAAATTCTAGCGAGCAGTTGATTCTATGCGATCGACGGAGCCGGACGCGCTGCTGCCTTCTGAGGCTACAAAATACTAAGAGAAATATATAAATATATAGTATATAAAATACAGTTCTATACTTTAAGTAATTGTGCAATTTTTCGGCGAAGTTGCAAGATTTACCGTTAAAAGAAAGAAGTCGACAGAAAGTTTGAAAAAAAAGTGTTGAGAATTAAAAGTGACAAATAATAAAAGGTAATTTGCATACTTAATTAAATTAAATAAAAGTATTGAACTGTGTTAATAATTAGTTTTGATTGCATTTCGTGTTGTTCATTGTGACGCGTTCGTTTCCTAAGTCTTTTGTTTGGACACCGTGCATTATGCAAAAAGGAAATAGATTCTAAATATATACATATAAGTGAATATAAATATGAACTGGATTTAGCACGCCGTCTAGCGCTATATACAAACAAAATTCGTGTTGCTTTTACGGTCCACTCTTCCGCCACTTCCGGCTGCCAACCTATTATAAATGAATATCGTAAATGTTTTTCAAGATTTTTCAAAATCGTTTTTATTGTTCTTTCGCTGTCCAAAAAGCGTGGCAAAATGAGACCGAGTAAAGTCGTTTTGATTTAAATTGTTATGAACTGCCAAATGAAAACTCCTGCGATTCAAGGTCATTTTGAATCATTATCCCAACAGGGAAACTCACATATATTGAATTTGACAAAATAATTGGTCAAAATTAATTTGCATAAATTTTGTCGACATTCTTTTATGCTAAATACCAAAATTGGCCCAGCAAATACTGACTAAGCAATTTATACGAATCATCAAAACAAAACAAAACAATCATCGCAAAAGGTGAATAAACTAACGCGTCTGTAATGAAACATCTTCAGAGAACTGGTTCAGCATCGAGGACGTCACCAGCACCAGCACCAGCAGTAGCAGCAGCAGTAGCTTTATCGAAAGCAAGAGTTCGGCAAGTTCATTAATTGTGGATTGATCTTATTTAAGCTGTAAGGCATGATGTGGAAGGCGTCGCTGTTCCTGTTCTTGGTCGTTGTAGCCGTTGTGACGTCACAGCGCACGTCACTGGATGTGGCTTTAAGGCATGCCTATCGTCCACTGAGATTGCTGGGCTTGGCCTTCGCTGGTCGCTCCGGCGACGAGGCAGCTAACGTTCAACGTGTGCGGGATGCGGGCGTAAGTTTGATTCCTGTCTCGATTTTCGACAGATATACTCTATTACTAAGAATAGCAAAGTTCTAAACCAAAAAGCAAGCAAAGGAAGCAAGTAGTTTTTAAATAAAAATTAAGATTCAAATAAAAGAAACTTTTTTTTTTTATATACTTAAAGTAATTTTTTTAACTTAAATTTAAATTGGGAAGGCATAAATTAAAAAAGGTGGATATCAAAATTATTTTATAAAAATAGTGCGACTTTAAGCAAATTAATTGTGAACTAAAAAAAAACACAATAAAGATTAATAAACCAATAGAAAAAAAACAAATTAGAATTAATAATACAAAGTAACAAGGAAAGAATCAATCCATTCTGTCGTATCATGTATTAACAATTAAAAAAAGGCTACAGATAACACTAGTTTACAAAATTAAATTTTTTTTTTGCAAAGTGAATGAAAGTATTTTTTTCATATGGACTTTGGCCGGCTAAACACGAAAATGGCATTTAAAAATTTTTTTATGGAAGCGTTTTCGAAATATTCGAATTTTTTCGAATTTTTGAGGTTACTCCAACACTTTTGAGTATACTTCCAAATCTACTTGTCTAAATTTGCCAACCAAGCACTTTAATTAAAGGTAAGTTAATTCTCTTCAACTTTCTTCCATAGAGTATTAAGATCGGTTCAGCAGTTCAGGTGCTAGCGATTTTATAAAGTTCGAAAATGGGCGTTTTTTGTGATTTTTTGAGCTTGAAAGCTAACATATCGTCCTGGAAAAAATAGAAATCAATGAGATAAAATTTTTTTTACTCATTTATCGTAAGGCCGATACTGTTTCAAAGAAAATAAGGTATAGTTTATGCAAATCCATCGACATATGGCGAACTAATGCAGCTTTACCTGGGCCAAAACTTGTGGAAAATGCTCGCCTTTGCCCTTGCACTTATACAAGTGCGTTTGGTCGCTGCGTGTGAGTACCGCTACAATCGGTGTTTTACTGGTGCTAGGTGTTTCACGTAAATATGCCTTACTTCGCCATCTGTCGATGGATTTGCATAAACTATATCTTATTTTCTTTGAAACAGTATCGGCTTTACGATAAATGAGTAAAAATTTTATCTCATTGATTTCTATTTTTTCCAGGACGATATGTTAGCTTTCAAACTCAAAAAATCACAAAAAACGCCCATTTTCGAACTTTATAAAATCGCTAGCACCTGAACTGCTGAACCGATCTTAATACTCTATGGAAGAAAGATGAAGAGAATTAACTTACCTTTAATTAAAGTGCTTGGTTGGCAAATTTAGACAAGTAGATTTGGAAGTATACTCAAAAGTGTTGGAGTAACCTCAAAAATTCGAAAAAATTCGAATATTTCGAAAACGCTTCCATAAAAAAATTTTTAAATGCCATTTTCGTGTTTAGCCGGCCAAAGTCCATAAGAAAAAAATACTTTCATTCACTTTGCATTTGCATTTTACTTCGCCATCTGTCGATGGATTTGCATAAACTATATCTTATTTTCTTTGAAACAGTATCGGCTTTACGATAAATGAGTAAAAATTTTATCTCATTGATTTCTATTTTTTCCAGGACGATATGTTAGTTTTCAAACTCAAAAAATCACAAAAAACGCCCATTTTCGAACTTTATAAAATCGCTAGCACCTGAACTGCTGAACCGATCTTAATACTCTATGGAAGAAAGTTGAAGAGAATTAACTTACCTTTAATTAAAGTGCTTGGTTGGCAAATTTAGACAAGTAGATTTGGAAGTATACTCAAAAGTGTTGGAGTAACCTCAAAAATTCGAAATAATTCGAATATTTCGAAAACGCTTCCATAAAAAAATTTTTAAATGCCATTTTCGTGTTTAGCCGGCCAAAGTCCATAAGAAAAAAATACTTTCATTCACTTTGCATTTTGGCTGTAAACTAGTGTAATTATTGTTCTCTAATATTAATGGGATAGATTTATCCTATTTTTCACTCCGAATGCTTTGTTTTTTCAATTTTCCAATCGTTTACCTAGTGCGCTTTTGCAATTGTTGCAATTCTTCCAAGAATATTGGTATTTCGTATAAGTTTTAATATCTTAGGATTAACAGAGACTTTAGAAGTTTTTTCTCTCACCTATAAATTTATCTCTTCCCTAGAAAACCCAAAATTCGAATGCGCGAACGAGATCCTTGCTGCAATTCTGTGATGCAGAGCATGGACCTGGAAGACGCAGCGAGCAGCGTCCGACGAGTGTGCATCGCCTGAGACCCGGCGACATAGACATCATTGGTGGAATGGGTGACTCTTTAACCGCTGGCAATGGCATCTTTGCCACTAACTTGGTGCATGTCACTGTGGAGAATCGCGGTGCATCATGGTCCATTGGCGGACAGTACAATTGGCGAAAGTATCTAACGTTGCCCAATATTCTCAAGGAGTTCAACCCCAATCTCTATGGATACTCCCTTAAGGATGGTCTCTCCACAGAGCGCTCTTCCCGTTTCAATGTTGCCGAACTGGCGGCCATGTCCCGAGATATGCCCTATATGGCCAAAGTGCTGGTGAAACGCTTGCAACACGATCCCAAAGTGAACATGACCCACGACTGGAAACTGATCACTTTGTTCATTGGCAACAATGATTTCTGCACCGATATTTGCTTCTATCCCAAGCCCGAATTGACCGTTTCCTATCATGAACAGAATATGCTAAAGACTTATCGCTATTTGAGGGATCATGTGCCGCGCCTGCTGCTCAATGTGGTGCCCGCACCCAATTTGAGATTCCTAGCGAATCTCTCGGGTCTGCCTCCAGTTTGTTACAGCACCCTGCGCTTCGAGTGTCCCTGTCTGCTGGGCAAGTCCAAAGCTCACCTGGACTACTACGAAGGCATCATGAAGCGTTGGATAGCCAAGGATTATGAGATTTCCAACATGCCGGAGTTTAATACTGAGGTGAGCATGGAAAGTTTTCATTTTACTTCATTTCACAATTTCTCTATATTTTCTTTTTAGACATTCACCATCAATGTGCAGCCTTTCTCCCAGTTTGAAGACTTTCCACGCACTCGAACTGGGCAGACGGACACGCGATTCTTCTCCGAGGATTGCTTTCATCTAAGTCAGCGTGGACATGCCGCCGCAGCGAATGCCATTTGGAATAACATGCTGGAGATGGAGGGCGAGAAAAGCGGTTTCAATCCGCATTTGTTTGAGAAGTTTCGCTGTCCCACCGAGGAGCGACCTTTTCTGATCACGCGGGTCAACAGTCGATCCGACTTTATCGTTTAATAATTGTCAAAACATCTTCCCTATTATATAACAGTCTCTGTGATATCTCTTCTAAGTCTAGCTTATCCATATGTTTGTCAAATTCATTTACACTTTGATAAATATACATTTAAGTATCTGAAAAACTTCACTTCACGATACGGCTAATGACTAAGTCAAACAAAGTGTGCATAATTTATTAGTTTCCCCCACATACCTCTGGGCACGGGCAAAAGGGGCGTGGCTGCTGTTCAATTTACTTATCACAACGTCTGAAATGGAATGCGCGTGTCTTCTTACAGTGAAGTCGCCTCCAAGTTACATTTGCCCCATAATAATTAGCCACTAGGGTTACTCACTGAACCCAAGATCAAAATGCATTATTAACGCGAGTTTATAAATCTCAGAGGGCTTTCAATTACTCAGTAAACAACAGATAAAAATGCATTTATTTCAAGTGTTTATTAATCTGAGAGTTGAGCATATGTAAAAATTATTCAAAGTCAAGTGATTAACTCAGGGTTTATTTACAGGCAGAACTTCTGTTCAGATTTATTGACAACGAACTGCGAAATTATAGAAATTAAGGAAAAACCTCTATACACTAAGCTGTACTTTAAAATGTTTTTAAGAAACGTTCTAAGTCCAAGAGTTTGCTAGATATTGGTACCTCTAATTATAAGTATACATATACCCTGTATGAAAATCCAAAAATTTGTTTGAATGTTTATTTATAAATCTTTGACTTTTTCAGGAGAAAGAAGAAAATATTAATATCCTGACAATATACAAAATGGTTATTTATTTAAGTAAAGCATTGAAATTACAAATTATTCAATAGCATTTTGAACTTATATTTATTTTAATATTCAATGAATGTTGGACGAATTAACATTTGAAGTGATTTTATTGAAAACTCCGAAGTCCAGAAGATTCCATGATTATTCTGACTAGATTTGTCATAATATATTCCATTGAAATTGCTGAAATGATAGACAAGATGAAAGTTTTGTAAAATATGTTTTTACAGGGTATCAGCTACTTACCAATATGCACAGTTGTCACCAGCGTACCACCAGCCACCATGGATGATTTTCGCACAATTCTTATCGGTATTGTTATCGTTATCCCGATCAAATGTTGAGAAATTGTTATAATTGTGTTTAGTAAATAAGTCATCATCATCTATATATATAGTTCTGTTTAAATTGATTAATCTGTAGTGTTCGTCTTCACCAGCAATAGCAAATTGTGGATACGTTTTGGATATGGTGTGGTAGTAGTCTTCGGATGATTCCATAAGTATGAGAAGCTCATGGGGTTGATCCATCGTCAGGCGATGTATTTTTTCCAAGCCTAAGAAAAAGTCCCCATCAAATGATCCAAATCCATCCCTGTATGTGGCCCAATCCCTATGAAAATCTTCCTTGCCATTTATCCGCTGTTGAATAACCGTCCATCCTTTTGTGGACTCCCTATTTTTACACAATACATCGAATGTGAAATCAGCCGAAAGTGAAATTTGATGGACACCCGGAGACTCTCTATAGTGAACGCAGCTTTTCACAAGGTTTGCTTCGTACCTTTCCAATGTATCTGCACAATATTTTCCATCGATTTCCATTTTTGATAATTGTCGATCTTTTTCAGAAATGATTTCATTTTGCTTTTTTAACTTATGTTCATACTCCAGCAATTGTCGATTTGCATTAACATTTTCAATTAGTTGATTTATGATTTCCTGATCAGACTCTATTCGAGTTTTTAATTGAATAATTATCGCTGCACTGGAATTATTATTTCTCGGCAGAGTCTCCTCGTGCATGTTGATAATCTTATCCTTTAATTGAATTGATGTTTTAAGCTCTATTTTCCTATCTTTTAGCTCTTCGTCACTTCCAGATACTTTACTTATGACCAGAAGTAGGCCAAATATGTAATATAAAAAAACTTTTTGAAATTTCATTTTATTCACCGTTTGTGCTGACTACACATATGAATAAAGACAGATTTTTGGAAACCAAATTGGAATCTAGCATGGGTCGAAACACAAGTCACTGAAACATACAGAGCTGATAAGAAGTGTCTCGGTAATCTAGTTTCCTGTTTCGAATGTAACAACAATTTAAGGGGTTCTTTTTGATAATCAAAAACAAGTTTTATTCATTTGAAAATCATCGCATATGACATGATAACACTAAGAGGTTCTATTAGCCAATCTAAAATCTGTTTAATTCCAATCAAAAAAGTCGCATATGAGCTACCAATTCATTTCATACTTATGCTACCATATTTCCCCAAATTTAATAAGATTACAGAAAGCAGTTTTATTTTTCGGGTTCACTACAGGCTTTATTTACTGTACGGTAGTTCCCCCAAGTCTTTATGCTTTTTATTAGACTTGTGGAAATTATAAAAATCTTATTATTGTCAATTAAATTTACTATAAAGCAAAGCGCCTTAAGAAAATCACATTATAAAGATGAATCTTTAATCAAGCGCTTAAATTTTCCGCTGTGATAATGAAGAAAACTGTTAAAAAGATAATGTAAGGAAGTGTTAAGTGTACAGGTTTTCATGCTTAGCACCTTTTAAGTGGAGCCGTAAAAATACAATTATTATTTTTTCTTGAATTACCCCTTTTTACATCTGATAACTGTCGTGTTTGCCCCTCGACTTGGGTGGTAATAAAACTTGTTACAAATTGTTGGAACATCAATACCGTCTGCTCATAATAATTGTCGATGTTAATATCGAAACGTTGCGTTTGCTACGGCTTCGATGTCGGAACGTGTTTTTCTGACTAATGGGGCACCTCCCTCTGGGGCAAAGTGCCACTCCCCCCCCGTTTTCACCCCACTCTCAGAAGTTGTGATGATCAACGGTTTCGCGTGCAAGTGCGAAAAGGTAATTGAAACAAAAACATCAATTACGTTTTTTTTTTTTTATTTACTTTTGGCTTCGTATTTTTAGCGCTGATTGCAGCACTTAATAAAATAGTCTGCCCCTTCCACACTTTTTCCCGTTGGGTCTATGTCTGCCGTCTGTCCATGTAACTCGGTCAGTGTTAAGGTTAATGCCTGCTCTGCGATATCGCGGCTTTCGCTTGACTTTGAACTTGACAGAAATTGAAATGATTTTTATGACAGATCGTAGCATACATACATTGCTAGATATACATATATGAAAATATAATATATGTTCTCTATCTTGCTCTTTCCATGTTCAAGATCGTAACATGGCGAGCGAGTCTCTTGAATTTTTGACTTATAAGTCATTTCAAAGTCACGCCCATTTCAGTTGTCGCATATGTATAGCTGGAATTTCAGGTAGATATTGACATCTCATCTATTGTAAAATATACCCTGTATTAAAAAGAAATCTAAAATGTTAATTTAAATTTAAAAATTAATACAAGGAAATATTATGATTCTATTCATTTTTATTTATATCTAAGCCGATTATTTTTTAAATAATAAATCGCCTTGCTGAAAGCAAAAACTAGTGAATATTATAAATGTAAATTAAAATCACAGAAAAAAATATGAATTTATAAATGTATTAAAATATGCAATTATGTACATTGCGTTTATATAACTTTATTAAATTATATAAATAACACTAGTTTACAGCCATTTTGCTTTTCATGTCTGAGTGCACTTTTCTTATGGATTTTGGCCCACTAAACACGAAAATCGCACTTAAAATTTTTTTAATGGTAGCGTTTTCGAAAAATTCATGTTTTTCCAAGTTTTTAAAGTTGCTCTCACATTTTAGAGTATACCACGAGATCCAATTAACCGATGTGGTCAAAAGAGTACTCAAATTAAAGGCAACTAATTTCTTTATATATCTCTATCATATAGCTTTGAGATCGAGTTAGTAGTTCAGAAGCTAGAGACTTTTAAAAGTTAAAAAATCCAGTTTTTTTTTGCATTTTGGGTCTCGACAGCTCACAAATTGCCCTAGAAAAAATAGATATCGCCAAGGTAAAATTATTTTTAAGAGTTTAACGTATAGCCGACACTGTTACGAAGAAAATAGGCTATTGCTTTTGAGAATCTATGGATAAATCGCGGAATAATACGCTATATAGTGATAGAATTGCTTAATGATTTTAATGTTTTTTATTGCATATCTTTAATGATTGCAAAGTTTTTTATGGCATACTTTTTGGCTTAAAAACAAAATTGTGACTTCTTCTTTGCCTTTGGAACAGCCGCGCTGATGATCTTCATTATAAACAGAAGAAATGGCCAGCACGAACAAGCACCGTGGTCGGCGAAGCCAATATTAAATACGATCCTATCGTAAGGAGTCACCATTTTTTTTAAGCCAAAAAGTATGCCATAAAAAACTTTGCAATCATTAAAGATATGCAATAAAAAACTTTGAAAACTTGGAAAAACATGAATATTTCGAAAACGCTACCATTAAAAAAATTTTAAGTGCGATTTTCGTGTTTAGTGGGCCAAAATCCATAAAAAAAGTGCACTCAGACATGAAAAGCAAAATTTTTTTTTGATTTTGTAAACTAGTGTAATACAACCAAAATAAATATTTCACCCACGAAAAAGTATTGCATACTAATATACTAATATAATATACTAAATAATCTGCAAATGGAAATACATAAGTATGTAAGTAGTAAAAAATAATCTTTTAATTTATTAAATAATATTGACTAGAGTATATACAAAAAATATATATAGTACTAAAAGTTGTTTAAGGTCAACCAAAGCGACTGCTTTTGTCCAAGATTTCACTGTTAGATCCGATTGCCAGAGCATTCTGACTGCACTTGCAATCCTCGCCATCGTCAAAAAAATGATTGCATACTTTTAGGACGGAATAATAAATTAATTAAACTGCAAATGGAAATATGCAATTGAAAATGTATTATAATTTATTAAATTAATGTTGACTTAGATTATATACAAAAACTATTTACAGTATTAAAAGTTGTTTAAGGTCAACCAAAGCGACTGCTGTTGTCCAAGATTTCACTGCTAGCTCCCATTGCCAGAGAATTCTGACTGCACTTGCAATCCTCGCCATCGACGCGTCCTTTGCCAGAGGTCAAAATGCGAACACCTTCGGCAAACTTGGGAAAACCAGACATGGTTTCCTTAAGCGTGGTCATCATCACCGGCAGATACATGAAGAAGTCTTTGAAGTGACCCACAACTGTGTGATAATCCACAGGTCGCCCGTTGGCAGCACCGTTTCCCCCCGTTCCTTGGTAATTCCCGTCCATGTCAATGTCATTGCCAGTCGGGGAATATGGCATGGCCCAGCAATGTGGCATAACTGTGAGAAACTTTAATTAAATAGGTGGCTATAAAATAGGTCCAATTACTTGAGACTTACCCAACAATGAAATAATTGCGACTACTTGAATCTGTTTGCTGTGCTGTGCCATGATAATATCTTAACTCTTGAGATTGACGTATTTTGTGGAAATGCTCAGTTCTTACCATTGCCGTCAACAATTTATAACATTTAACTGTGCCGCCGTAAGCAGAATCGCCCCACTTCAAGTCTCTTAATCATAGCCATTTCTTTTGTGCTTTTCACTTTTGCGCTGAGCACAGCAGAAAACTCGAAACTCTTGGCGAAAATTTGATTTGCTTTTCAATGTTATTGCTAAAGAACTTTTTGGCCAAGAGCGTCAAGAACAGCTTCTTAAATTAAGCAAAACAAATGTTTTAATGAGTATTTAGAGTATTTTATTTTACAGGCATTGGAAATGGAAGTGCATCATCTCGTAATATAACCAAATTCTTTAATTAATTCGTTTTCTTCAAGATGCCATAATTAGCTAAGTGTCGCCATCTGTTGCTTGCTAACGCAACTAACATCTGTATAAAAAGTGTGTACATAACTTATCGTTTACAGTGTGCACCCACACAAATAATTCGAAATCAAAAATGGCGCTTTTATTATAATGTTCCGCTGCTTTGCGATAGATGGCGCTAAAGAACAGTCAGCAGAAATTTGAAATTTTCAAAAATCAACTTATAAAAATTGAAAAACAATTTCAAAAAAACAACAAAATACAAATTTTGTAAAGTTGGTTTGTTAGCAAAGTTGAGAAAAAAACAAAAATAAGGATGAGAAACAAGAAAAAAATTAAGAAACAAAAAAATTAGAAATTCGAGAAAAAAGTTCTGGTACAATTTTCAAAATTCTAGCTCCGAAATTGAAAAAGTTCACTATTCGATAGTGAAAAACTTCGCTCTTTCAAAAGACCGAAAAGTGGGGGTTGGGGTGAATTGAGTTAACAGGCGCGCAGAAATATTATTTTAATTGCGCCTATGAAAATTCGATCATGACAGTCACAAATAAAAATTCAAAATCAAGCAAAAGATATTTAAAATCAAAAATCAAATTTAAACATGAAAATTGTTTTTTTTTTTATGTATGAAAAAACGAAATTAACCCTTATAAATGAAACGTTTACTAAACGGTTATTCGGTTTACAGAGATTCGGTTTAAAGGTTTAGGTCAAATGAATATTTTCTTTTCGGTTACAGTTTCAGTTGAGGTTTTAAATTTTAATCGTTTTTTTCCGGTTAAGGGTTACGGTTTCCGCTTTTATCCCTGCTTAAAAACTAATCATACATTATATTTAAAATTTCTAGAAAATTGCTGCAATGAGGTAAAATTCTCAATTGCTTTACATTTATTTAAATTTGTTTGGTTTTGTAATTATTTTTAAAAGAAAGCAACGATTGGTGAACATTTAATTTAGCTTGGTAATGAACAGTAATTGTGACATTTGGATATTATACAGACACGTATTGTAAACTTGACCCACAGGATATCGTGTCCTTGAGCATGTAAGTTTATTACAGCCACTTGAATAATGTTTGTGTTTTCTTAAGCTGTCGTTTCATTAGCCAGACTAAGTATATTATGAAAACAACTTTGAATGCGACTACAATCAAGTTATAGGAATAGAAATGGTAGCTAATCAAAGCTTACAATCTCCAGGGACTATGGCCATAAAGGGAGGACAGAGAGGGGTGTGGGAGGTGTCCTGTTTCTGCTCATGTTTACACTTGTCATTATTGTTAATTGTGTTTGTTGTGGGTCAAGCATACATGAGCCACATTTACATTTACACATTCATATGGCCAACAGTTTTTCAGTTATAGTTTCAGTATCGCTCGTGGCTTAGTTGTTAACGGTTCGTTGTGAAATCAAAAGAATCCAAAGGCTGACTGTACTTCGAACAGTATGCGAAAGCGCAAAAAGTCCAACAACTTAAAGAGCTGCTAACGGAAATTGGTAAAAAGCTGATCAATACTGCTCATGTTCTTAGTTTTAGTGCATGCAAAGAGTCCTTAATCTTTTGTTATATAGTAATTTGATCATTTTTGAAGAAAGCTTTACACCTGCAAAGTAAATTTTTAAATAGGTTAAAAAAAATATAGTAAATACATAGAGCGAAAAAATGTATCGTGCTTAAAACCTCAAATATCAAGTATAAAAGTGAGCGAACGCAAAGAAGTAAAAGATTTAAAAATTCTTTGTGAAATCCCTTTTTGAAACTGTCCTTGGATTTGAAAACTTAACTGAATTGTAGTAGTAATTTTTTTTCTTTGTGTACAGTCAAGCTTCGCAGTAACGAACTGCTTAGAAATTTTCTTGACTAGATGACTTTCCAATTTGTTCGGAATGTATTGTAAAGAAATTTGCCCTTACTCATATGTAAAGTAAGATTATTGGCTAAATACTAATAGTCACTGTACGGTCTTCGTCTAAATAGTTGAAATGGGTACTGGGATCGAGCTGATTGTGGCCGCTGCGCTGTGCTTGACCTGTCCTCCACTAAATGAGACGCTGCCCGAGGGTTTGATACAGTTGAATCCGGATGGGAGTCTGGTGACAGAGATGCCCATAGACCTGGAATTGGAGGATGCAGGATTGGTTGAAGAGGCGCCAATGGAAACTCTGGAAGTGCTGCGCAACAAAAAGGAGAAGCTACGAAACATGAAAGAATGGATAAATGGGAAACATCTGAAAATTGCCACGCTTGAGGATTATCCATTGAGTTACACCGAAGTGCTTGAGAATGGCACGAGGGTTGGTCATGGAGTTTCCTTTCAGATCATTGAATTTCTGCAGAAGAAATTCAATTTCACATTTGACGTTGTGGTGCCGCAGGATAATATCATTGGTTCCACAATGGACTTGGATCGCAGCTTAATTGAAATGGTCAACAATAGTGTGAGTAATTCCCTGGGGAAACATTAGGGATTGCGTTATTATCTGTTTTTTCTTAGGATGTGGATCTGGCTGCTGCTTTCATACCATCGTTGTCGGAGCAACGCACCTTTGTGTTCTACTCGACGACCACATTGGACGAGGGTGAATGGATTATGGTCATGCGACGTCCCAGGGAGTCGGCAAGTGGTTCTGGTTTGCTGGCACCATTCGATTTTCGCGTCTGGATACTCATCTTCGTGTCTTTGGTGGCCGTTGGACCCATCATCTATTTGCTGATCATCATACGCAACCGGCTGACGGGGGATGCAGTGCAACAGCCGTATTCCCTGGGACACTGTGCCTGGTTCGTCTACGGAGCCCTCATGAAACAGGGCAGCACACTCTCCCCGATTGCAGGTGAACTACAATATTTCGAGTATATATTCACGTATGCATTTACATCACATGTGGAGCAATTAACCCTAATGCAGCGATAGTCATCGACAATTTGTGCACTGGGCTCTTGGTCGATTCGCTTGCCTGCTTGACATGCAATCGTCCAGTTTGTCCTTTCAATTATGAAATACGCTTATACTAAGCATGTGCATTCATTCGATTCAATTGCAGATTCGACACGCCTGCTGTTTGCCACCTGGTGGATATTCATCACCATTCTGACCTCGTTCTATACCGCCAATTTAACAGCCTTCCTCACCCTCTCCAAGTTCACGCTGCCCTACAATACGGTTAACGATATTCTCTCGAAGAACAAGCACTTCGTATCGCTGCGGGGTGGAGGAGTTGAGTATGCCATTCGCACGGTAAGTTTAAGATCATTTCCTTACCGCCAGTTGGCGTCACAATGTCGCCTTCTTAATCGTCGTCGAGACGAAAAATATATATATTTAAAATATAAACTAACTCTAACGTTTTCCTTTCGCAGACCAACGAATCTCTATCCATGCTGAATCACATGATCCACAACAATTACGCAGTCTTCACGGATGCCTCCAACGATTCCTATAATCTGCAGAACTACGTCGAGCGCAATGGTTATGTTTTTGTACGGGATCGTCCAGCGATTAACATAATGCTCTATAGGGATTATTTGTATCGCAAGTCGCTTAGCTTCAGCGATGAGAAAGTTCATTGTCCTTTTGCCATGGCCAAGGATCCGTTTTTAAAGAAGAAGCGAACTTTTGCCTACCCCATTGGCTCCAATCTGAGTGAACTCTTCGATCCTGAGTAAGTGGATTATTGAAATTTACTTGAACTTATACGATATATTTTTAAGCTTATATGTATCTACGATATATTTATAGCTTTTTAGAATGTGTCTATTAAATTAAATTGGAAAATTGCGCTAAGTTTATTTCTAAATATTTAAAAAGTATTTTTCTAAATTTTCTCAAAGTTTTTTCTTAATTTAAAAAAATAACTTATATAAAATTTTTAAAGAAAACATTAAAGTCTTAAGAAAATATTTTATAATTTGTCTCTATTATAAGGAAAATATTTCTATATTTTTATCCGATAGACTTCTCAATCTGGTGGAGTCTGGCATTATCAAGCATTTGTCGGCCCGGAAATTGCCGAGTGCAGAGATTTGTCCACAGGATCTGGGCAGTACGGAGCGGCAGCTGAGGAACGGGGATCTGATGATGACCTATTACATAATGCTAACGGGATTCGCAACAGCACTGGCCGTGTTCACCACAGAGCTGTTGTTCCGCTACATAAACGGACGACACGAGGCCAATCAGTGGGCACGCCATGGAATTGGACGGACAACCAATGGACAGAGTATAAAGCCGTCTCGTTGGCTGCGAGGATGGCGACGCTTGAACAGCGGAGATAAACAGCTGCTAGGCACTTCGACACATAGCCAGAATGTGACGCCTCCTCCTCCATACCAGAGCATCTTCAGTCAGGGTCATGGTCACGGTGGAGAGCAGCGTTGGCGTCGTGCTGCCGCCGCCAATGGACAACATGGCCTAATCCTGGGAGGCGATCAGAATCTGGGGGGCGTGAGACGCTTGATCAACGGTCGGGACTATATAGTATTTCGCAATTCAAACGGACAGAGTCAACTGGTGCCTGTAAGATCTCCTTCGGCCGCCCTGTTTCAATATACTTACACGGAGTAGGATTACAATCTTATATAAAGTAGACATTTTTTCACTTTTTTAACACGAATGCAAATTAAACCACATGTTTATCAGAGACGTAGACAAATGATCTAGTGCAAGTTTAATAGGTCCTCTAGGAGAGCAATTATATTAGATGATCTAAGAATATAAAATGCAGTAATTAATAGAGTTATTGGTACTTTGATCATTTGAACTTTTATCTCTGACCCTAAAATCTGAAAATTTGCCTTGTATTAGAAAATAAATTTTCAGGGAACTCCCCTATATAAATGAAAGAAAAGGCGAGTAAATCTAGATTAAGAAAACTGAAATATGATGAAATTTCCACTAACTTTATTAATAATTGCATTCAACTTTATGAAATATACATTACTACATATTAGATTAATCACAATAAACTTTCAGCTGTTTTGTGAGAAAAGTTTTAATCAATTGTGCCACGAGCACTGAAAGCGTAGGAGTGTGAGTGCATGTCCAGGCTGCTCTGCGAGGAGGAGGAGCAAGAGGAGCTGATCGAAGGAGCTCGCGTTGAGGAGGCCGAGGAGCTGGCTGAGGAGCCGCTCGAGGAGCTGACCCAGGCATGGCCAGTGCGACGACGCCGCTGCCGAACTAGTCCCAAAACGGAGCCAGCAACAGGTGTAGAGTTCATGGACTGCCGCTGGTGACGTCCAGCGTCCAATGAGACCAACGCCGTTGCTGGCCGTAAATTGTTTGCAACTAGAGATTCGCTGTGATGCTGTTGTGGGGCCGTTGCAGGACGTGCCGATGACTCGGATTCGCTGGACAACGAGCTATGAGAATCCTCTTGCTCTGTGTTGGTGTCTGTTTCAATGGATTGACCATCCAGCTGCTGTAGCGTGGGTACACTGCGTCTCAGTGTATCACGATAGAGGGGCAAACGGCAGACGGGATTCCCCGTCAGTTCCACCTCCATCAGCTGCGGGCACAATCCCAGAAACGAGAGCAATCCCAGCTCACTGATGCGGTTGTTGCGCGCCTGCAGCACCTGAAGTTGACTTAATTCCGATAAGGGCCCGACACGTTGTATCATGTTGCCATCCGCGATGAGTACCCTTATGGCCGGTAGGCCACTGGTGCCATCGAAGCTGTTGAGGCCACAATTGCTAATGTTCAGATGTGTGAGCTGCATTAGTCCATAGCCCAGATCCCTCAGGGAGCTAAGCACGCTGCCACTGAGATCCAGTTGCTGTAGACTGGGCAGAAACAGCGAGAGTCTGGACAGGCTGATTGAATAGGAAATGACGCGAAGGCGCACCGACTCCACATGCTCCAAATCCGTGCGCTGCGTCACTCGACGCTGTATGAAAAGGAAAAAAAACAAAACTTTTTTATCGCATTGAAAAATCCGACCCACTGATTTTTTAACTGAATATCAGAATGTAAAAGGGACAGACTGCAAACGACTCTTAAAAAGGTTAACAAGCTGTAAGAGAGACTAAAGGTACAATTACACTAGTTAACAAACAAGTAAATTTTGATGCCAACTTAGTCAATCCTAGTGTAAACAGGGGTCAACACGGCCAACAGCTGCGTTGACTGTAAATTGACAACGATGAAAGCGTTCGTTGACATTGTGAGTGTAAACATAGTGTAAGCACTTATTGTCAACAGTGGAACACATAATTGACGCGTTGACAATGGAAATTCAAATTGACATCATGTTCATTCTTTTGCTTTGTGTTGACAAACTTTGTGTACATATCAGAGATGGAACACTTCGATTTAGCCATCAATTTTGGTTGTTGAACATTTTTTTTTGCTGTGAACTTTTATAAACACTGAATAAATTTAAATAAAACCTATTCATTAATACATTTTTAATTATCAAAGTATGGATTAAATCGAAGTTTTTCGGGTTGAATAGTTAAAACCGATCACAATCGGAAGCTATGGATTGAAGGCAATTCGATAATGTGGCATAATAATATAAAAATGCACATTTACTTGTTGCACTTCCTTTTTATAATTTGTTTGAAAAGTTGGTATTAATGTACATAACAAAAAAAATCCTGCGAGGATTGCATTTCCTCCTCCTCAAAAAAAAACTCAAAATAAATGCGGCGGCCCATTTGCGATTTGGTGCTGATGCCATTTAAAATGCTTATAAAAAAGTTTAGACCAAAATCAAATGTAATTCATACCAATCAACACTCTTTATACAATACACAATATCGACGTCAACTAAACTGCATTGGCAACGAATGTAAGATCTTGCGTTGACCAGCTGGAAAAGTAGTTGACAAACATGTTTTTTGGTCAACTAATGTAAACGCAAATAATGCGTTGACCTTGGTTGCCAATAGTTGCCTTTGCTGAAATTGACGCTGCGTCAACTATATATAAGGGTAAGGGATTGGAATAGAGATCAAATTATTATTATTTAAACAGATAATATTCATAGCTTGAGACCTTAACAGATTGTCAAAGGTTAATAAAGTAAGGTTAATCTGTTAACCTTTGACAGTACGACCGACTAACCGCTAGATTGGTTAACAAATTAATAAAAAAGACTAACAAAGTGTTAACTTAACACACAGTTTAACTGTGACAGTTAGAAGTGTTAACAGACTATTAAATCGATTGCAGCTAACCTAAAGCAGTTGAATGCGATCATGTTCTAGAAAAATCCTCACTCACTACAACAGTTGCAGCCAATAATAGCGTCCCCAACTTACCAATAGTTCATCTAACGTTGGTTCTGGCAATTGTGGCGGCAACACAACTGGCAGCAGATGCACAAAGGCTGGAAAATGTTCATTCTCCTCCGCAATGGGCACATCGCGATCATAGGAATTTCTGCGCCCCAGTATGCGACGATTCTGTCGTTCCACTTGCTGCTGCTGTTGTTGTTGCTGCTGTTGTTGTTGTAGTAGTCGCACCTCAGCTGGAAGCGGACGCAATTGCGCCAGTGCTGCAGGTCCTGGTAGCGGTGCCAGTAATATTGGTATTTCCGGTTGCAGTGAGTGTTCCGGCGAGGACTCCGTGTACTCGGCAGGCGCCTCCAATAAAGGCATTTTTCGTGTTCTTACTTAATGCGTAGTTTTGCTGTTGAGCTACGACCGGCTGTGCCTTGAGCATGTATTGACAAAACAACATGGCAGTTGCCGGGACAACGTTTCGTTGGCAGAGTTGCCAAAGTGTTGGCTGACAGTGCTGTGGAACGTGCAAGCACTGTTGAAAGTGTTGTAAGCGGATTGGCGCCTCATTTACAGTTATTTTAATCATGTTATTGAATTATTTGTATTCATTGTTAGGACTAAAATTTAATTACCTTCATCAAAATAATTCCGTTTAATAATATTCGATTTTTAAAGGTTACACGTTAAGTTATTTTTAGCTTAATGAAGCTTAAAACATTTAATTCAATTTATGTTTAATTAGCTTTACTAAATTATTCCTGCAATTTAAGCAATGGTATTGAAATATAATTTGAAAAAAAATTGCAAAATATATTATCTTGAGCTTTACTTCATCCGCAACACGCCAAAATAAACAGATTCAGTATGCTGTTTGATATGAGACAAAGCCTTAACATTCCGTAGCTTGTCCTTTGCCCTCTCAATGTCTTTTTTTTTTAGCAAAATGTGCACACACTGACGTCAACGTGTGACGTCACAATGATGACGTATACACAATGTCGTTAACTTGCCAGCGACTCTCAGTTACAAGCAAAAATCGAGAGCGAAGGAGACATAGCAAAAGAAAGCGATGAGCGTGAGAGAGAGAGCGAGAGCTGTGTTACACACAGTTCAAGTGCCCAACGCCTGGCATTTGGCATTTCAAGGGCCATTAGCTGAAGCGAACGACAACAACGTCAGCGTCAGCGCCAGCGTCAACGACAGCGCCCGAGAGCTGATGTTGTTTTTGTGTGTCTGCTGCAGCGCCAGACGACGCCTCTGCAGGCGCACGCTTTACGATAATAAAATTTGCCTGACTGACGCCTTCGAAATGGCATGCTGGAAAAAGCTTATTGCCGGCTTTTGTCGAAGCTTTTGTTGTTGTTTTGGCCAGGAAAGCTTTTTCCATTGACGTCATCATCATGATGTACAGGCTGAAAGCTGCGCAGTAGCTTGAACCAAGCTGAGACATGACCACGCATTTATCGATTCATCAAGAGAGCGCCATGTTGAGAGAGTGAGAGCGAGCTAGAATGTGGATTGGTAATGATAATGTGGGAGAGAGGTGAGTAGGAGTACGTATGGCTGTGTGTATGCGTGTGGTGCTTGTGTGCAAAATGTCGCAAAAGACTCGACAGCTGCTTTGTGAATATCAAAGTGAGGTTGGGGTTGCTTAACGTCAAACGACCACAAGTATAAATAAATATAAAATAATTATATTACATTAATTCAGATAAAATGAGCATTATTTAAACATAAACTGAAATGCTTGCTGCATATCATTTGGTTGTGCTGAATAGGTTTCTCCCAGTGTAGCCAAAAAACATTAAATTCTGCTGCACTAGTAAAACATTTAAGTAAATATTATTAAAAAATCATAATTTTTTATATTAAAAATGTATGTACATATGTATATCTCTAAGCCTCTTGACTAAAATTAAAAATTCTGAAAATGCAAAACTTTTTAAAATTGGTTGTGACATTTTCGATTCAATATTTAAAAATGAGTCGTTAAGGAAAAATAGTTATAAAATGTTTTTTTTCAAACTGCGCGTAAAAAAAAGTTGGCATGTTAATAGTCAGAGTCTGGCTTTTGACTAGTGGTGTTTTCTCCCAGTGTAGCCAGAAAAGCAGCTGATAAAATTTTGGAACAAGGTGCTGCTAAAAACAAAAATTCCCCACCTTAGCTTACAGTGGCGTATGCCTAAAAATAGAATTTGTCAATAATGCCAGCACACACACACACACTCACACACAGACCCACGCACACATACACTGCCAGATGTGTGTGGGTGTTAATGCTCACCACGCACAGCGACTGACGTCATTGTGCAAAGCTTTTGCACTGCGCTCGTTACTACGTTTCAGGAAGCAGGACACAAACAACAACAACAACAACAGCGACAACCACCAAATGTGAGCCAAGTCGTGTCAAGCCAGTTGAGTTCAGTTCAGTTTAGGCCATTTTGCATTGCTGTCTCGGCCAGGCCAAGTCAGTCGCTTAGCAGCCGCGAGCGCGAGCAAAACACACGTTCTCAATTCTCTAACCGGGCGACCTTCATAGAGACAGACCAAAAATAAAAATTGTAGAGCTACGAAAAGTGTTTTTATCAATTTGGTTGCTAACTTTAATAATAAAAATCAAAGTAATTCAATAAAAAATATTGTGGCTAAATTAAATTGATAAAAAGCCTTGAAACGCACAAAGGACTTTGTTGAAGCTCAAGTGTTGTGTGAGAGAACGCGCGCGTGTGCGTGTGTGTGTGAGTGCGAGTGCGAGTGTGTTTGTGGGTGCAGCTGCAGCTGTGGTGCATAATTATTTGGGTCAAAGCGAAAAAGAGCTGCAGCTTTGCCAGGATAGTGCTCAAAAGTTCAAAACTACATCCTGCTGGACTAATCCACCTGTTATGAAGAGACACAGCAGCAACAACAACAATAGTAACCACAACAACAACAACAACGACAGATTGGATTGCTAGAGAATAGAAAGAGAGGGATGGAGGCCACTCAGCCCAAGGTGCATCGTCAGCATCAGCGACAGCGGCGCACGGAGGCGCGTCAGCGTCGCCTGGAACGTGAGGCAGCGACCGCAGCGGCAGCATCGCCACCCAACGATGCCCAGGAAACACAGGACATCACAGAGACTTTAGAGAGCTGTGCGGCGGCTCTCAATGACACAGCATCGACGACGACAGCCACAACGGTGGTGGGTCGCATCAGTGCACAGAGCTCGGCGGACAGCATTGAGATGGTGGGCTCACCCAGTCAAACATCGCAGCAGACGGTGGTGCTGGTCAATGGACATGCACCGCCCACACAGGACACGCTCAAGGAGAGCGCTTCGCTGGGTGCTCCCGACGTGCCGGAGATGGAGATTCAGACCACACATTTGGAGTCACCCACACAGCCCACAAAGCAAAGCGATGGCAGTCGCAATTCCTCGGGAGATGCCATGAGCCTCCGGGAGACACTGCGCCAGTTGCCCGCCACTCACGGACATCGGTCGAGGCGCACACATTCGCCACAGTCGCCGGGATTACGTTCTCTTGAAGTGGATTCATCCTTTCATCGCGGCATCTTGGGATATATTGATCGGGAGCTGAAGCAGAGCTCGCCCACGCCCTCAGCATTGAGCATGGGCGCGGGCAGCAGCGGAGGAGGTGGTGGTGGAGGTGGTGCTGGTGTCGGCGTTGGTGGTGGCGCCTCCCGCAAGCAGCAATCGCTGTCAGATCCCCAGGCTAGTCCCGCACAGCGTTCGCTGCGTTCGAGGAACAGCTTTGACAAGAGTCCGCGCCGCAAGCGTAGCAAGTCCGAATCCCGGAGGCGGCGCGAACGCAAGCTGATAGCTGCCGGCGAGATGGAGGTGCGCCAGGCCAACGAGACGCTGATGCGTTACCTCAAACAGTGCTCCGATATGCATGATGCCTCCCTGTCGGGTGAGCTGGAAATCGATCAGAGCTTAGAGGAACGACGTGTGCATCGCAAGACGAAATCGCAGCGGGATAAGCGGGGTCAGCTCATAAGTAAGTAGCAGTGATGTAGATTTACATTCGACAAATCGAGTTAAATAAATCGATTTTTATGAAAAATCGTCCACCTTATTTTACTTTGACTTCTTGCGCTTCCAGACAAGGAGCTAGTCACTACGATAACATTAAATTATTTTAAGTTTTCCATTTATTGACATAAGCTCTTGATTTTTCCTATATTTGTGTTCCAAAAAATAATAAGTTTTAAAAGTTCCATATATATTAAATTGATAAAAATAACTTAGAATTCAGATGCATGTTTTTATTTTTATAAATTTTTTGATTTGTATTGAAAAAATCGATGAATCGATAAATCGGAATAACTTTTCGATAAATCAACAATTCGACTTTTATGTTGGCAATTCTTAGAATTTTCCTTAAAACTGGATTTACATCACTAGCAAGTAGTATCTTCAGTCTCATACTTATTCTCATTCCCATTCCCGGTTCGAATCCGAGACCAGGTTGCAAATGTTTTTCCATTGAGGAAAAAGCTTTGGGCCAGCTCGATTCTGCGCAGTAACTCTCTCTTTCTCTCTTACACTTTGTACATGTGTCTCGCTCTCTCTTTATTGTAACCTGCAGGCAAACTTTACTCAGCTGGTGGACTATCATCCATACTAAAGGAACTGGCGGATGACATTACGCCCGCCGAGGGCGATGAGATCTACAATCCATTCACTCCGGTCGTCTCGCCCACGGACGATACGCCCGCGCACATCGATAAAATGTTTCTGCAGACGTCATCGGGATATCGACCAGTGGAGCAGAGCTACTACAAGCGTTCCTTTGTCGGTGCCTCGCGTGCGGCAGCTGCTGGCACCTCCAGTTGCATTGGTGGCATCGATGGCTACTCAGCCGCCGAGCTGGGTGGTGCCGGACGCCTCTTTCGCTCCAATGGCGGTGGCCATGGTGGCACCGCCAGCGGGCGTGGCAGCTATGGAGACACCCGCTGTCTGCTCGATGCCCAGCTCAATCGGTGAGTTTTGGAGTAGGATGGGAAGCCATTGACATTGCCATTCCTTTTTCGATTGCCGGCGGGGCGTCTGGTTTTATTGAATGACCCTCGCATAATCCCGTGCTCGTCCTTTATTTTCGCCGGCTGTGTATTTATGTACATATGTCTATTTTTAGATCCCTACAGTCTCACCTTCTAATCAAATTCCCCTCGTTCTTTACGTGCTTTTCTTTGTCTGTGTATGTGTGTGTTTTTCCTTGCCAAAGCACTTTTGATTCGAATTGGTTTTTGCGTGTGTAACAAGCTAAGGGATTTCAGCCAAATTTTGCTGATAAGGCAATTTGTCTACTCAAATTGCGTAAGAATCCTTGAGGTCCCAGGTCAAAAGGGGATTTGTCATAAATTAGAAACGAACCCAATTAGCGTAAGCTAAATAGCTTTCTTATTGAGTGACAGCATGCATGAATAAATTTTAATTTCCTTAACTTTCCTTAACTGACTTTAATTCAAATATTCAAATGAGGGTATCTTTACATTCTAAATTTTCTTAATTTTCTTACTAGTTTGAAGTATTAATAAATGGTTTGGTCTGGCTTCTTCTAATCTAAAACTAACTTTTTGAGTTATACTGGTTTATTTAATCGTGAAATAAAATCAATTTTTTAAGGTGATGACATGAAATTAACTGACCTTTTATAGTAACTATTCTCTTCCCATCACGTTTTCTTTATTTCAATGAATCTGAATAATTGATTTCGAATTTATTTTGATATTTTAGTAATGGCATCTCAAGCAACATCCAACTTGCCTGTGTTATTCAACGAATTTGGCTGCTCATATCAAACATATGCCATGGGCTGCTAGCTGGTCTAGCCTTGGCCCATCTCCTCTTTGTGCTGAGCAGTCATCCCACGGATTGGGCAAAGGTTATCAATAGCATGAGTCTTGCGGGCGAGACTTTAGCAACTGCGGCTGGATCGACAACACGGCCAACAACCACAACCATAATAGCAGCAACAACAACAGAGATGCCAAATTTGGTTATAGAACTGAGCAATGCGAATGCGGCAATGCAAAATGGACTGGGAGCTGAAATGGGAACAGGAGCGGGAATAGGATTGGGAAGTGGTACGACGACGACAACAACCACAACAACGACGACAACGAGTAGTGAAACATTGGCATTAATAAACGATTATGCTGGATTTGCGGATATATATTTAAACACCTTTTACTGCTTGGCTATTGTATGTCTAGTTTCGGTATTCGATCGGTAAGTGCAATTATTAAACTATACAAAGACCCTATTCTATAAAGTCACCTAAATCCTTACACAGTCTTATCTGCACTATTCCTAATTAAGAGATCCTTAAAAGAACCACATTATCAAGTTGATCTTTTCTTTTTTAATACCTGTCTTATCTGTAGTGTCCTTAGTTGTTTACAAGTCAATTTGCTTGACTTGCAACCTTCGTCGGCTGTTGCTAAATTTAGAAAATGAAAGTCAAACTAATTTAGTTGAAGTAGTTAGTGCGGCGTGCGTGCTAATAAAGTGTGGGTGTGGTGTGGGTGTGTGAGTGTTGGGATCCCAAGAACACATTGACCTCAAAGCGTACCGACGCGGCCAAGGTGGAAACCCTTGAAGAGAACCGCACATTTCATTGAAAAATAAAAAATCCCAATAGAATGAGGCAGCTCCTCCAGACTCTACACACAATGTTGTAAGAGTGTTGTTGTTGACGTGGGCGTCTTGTGTGCGTCAATATTGGCACTTGTGGTGTGCTGGTGTAGGGGTGCTGAAAAGTATGCTATATCTATTAAGCAGAGTATATAAAGTTTGTGCACATGTATGTAAAAGGCAGAATAAAGTGTGACAGATCCCATAAAATATATTTTCGTTTGTCAGACTTCGCCTGTTCGCAAGAACGAACATAGAGCTAGAAGCACCACATTTGGTATGTAGACTTATTATATTTAAAATTTTGGATACCTTTCCTAAAAAATGAGTTTTGGTATATTGTATAATATAAACGGTTCCAAAACGGCCGTGGAATTAACATTATGGTTCTCAGAACTAGTTTAAGGAAATGAGAACTGAGTACAGAGTATCTCGTAGTCTTGCACTCCCGTCTCAAGCTTTCTAACATGCTTTGAATTGCAAATTTCAAGAGGTTTGCTTTTTGTTTGGCTTCGTGGCTGTTGTCATTATTGAAATAATTTGTAAGTGCGCTCGTTGCGTGGCCAATTTCATCATCTAGGAAATATATATTTTAATGCCCTTAAACTATGCTCTTTTTGTGCGATGCCCACACACACATACACACTCACTTATTTTGCTGCACTCTTGACCTTTAAAGACTATGTGTGTGTGTGTGGGTGGCTTTTTGGGTCGTTTGGTAGACCAAACAACATTGAAATTGTCTGCTCGGTTTTTTGGTTTGCCGTTTTTGGCTTGACATTTGTCGCTTTGTCTCTGTTATTTTGTCCCTTCTCTCTTGCCCTTTTCCTCTCATCAAATTTTACTTGCTCAATTCTGTTCATACTCAGGCAGCGGGAAAAGTGTAAAACTGAGTGTGACATTTCGCTACGATATCCTGTGCTCTGTGATTTATGTGTTGATGCTGCTGCTTTTCTAAATGTCAGATCTATGTACACAGCTCTTGAATCCTTTGACCTTTCGCATCTGCAAGTAATGTGTATATAAGATAAGCAAATAATGTTTATTGTACATCTACTTCAGAACTTAATTATACCTAGTTTCTAAAGGCTGTCGGATGTGATAGGTCACAGGTTGTGGGTAGAAATTTGTGTTAGACTTGGGTTTCTTTCTCTTGAAGTAGTTGGTTTTGGTTGAAATGGTTTTATTTTAAAGCATTTGTTATAGAAACTAAATAGTTTTAGTCTTCAGTTACAAATAATAAAATAAAATATATTTTGGATCACTTGTAACCAGGGATTAAAACCTTAACCTAAACCGTAACCTTTAACCGGTAAAAACCGATTAAAATTTAAAACCGTAACTGAAACCGTAACCGAAAAGAAAAATTTTCATTTGACCGAAACCTTTAAACTGAAACTCTGTAAACCGAAAAAACCGTTTAGTAACCGTTTCATTTATAAGGGTTAATTTCGGTTTTTCATACATCTAAAAATAAAATTTTACTTCCAAACTTTTATAATAAAAATTGTAAAAAAATTTTTATTTTTAATTGTTGTTTAAAAAATTACAAATAAGAGTTATGGTATAATCATTAAAAACGATTTGAAAAACATGTTTTAACTTTAATTTTTATTATACAAATTTTAAAAACAACTTAAAAATGATTTATATTGAAAAGTTTTGAACTATTTCTATTTTGTTCGACTTATAAGTCTTGTTTGCGATCTCTTATAATTTGTTATTAGTTTTTTATTTTATTTTTGATTTTCTTTAATTTTGTAATTTTGATTTATATGTTAAATAAATGTGTGAATGAAACATTAAGAAAGTAATGCCTTTTTAATTATTATTATTATTATATTATTAATATAATTATATTCTTGCAAAATAAAAATTTTTTTCTGAACCGAAACAATAGCGGTATTTCAAAACTGAAACATACAAAAACCGGTTCACCGTTACGAAACCTTTATTCAAAGATTTTTTGTAACCGATAACCGAAAACCTAAATGCGAACATAACCGAAACCGTAACTGAAACCGATATTCGTTTCGGTTTTAATCCCTGCTTGTAACTTTTTAAACTGGTATAGTCTTAGTTTTTACTATATTAAATTTAACAGTGTGTTTAGAATCTAATTT
The DNA here is from genome assembly GCA_037043405.1 of Drosophila subquinaria. NCBI lineage: Eukaryota > Metazoa > Arthropoda > Insecta > Diptera > Drosophilidae > Drosophila > Drosophila subquinaria. Next base: position 101,851 of record JBAMBL010000224.1, read on the forward strand.
TACAAAATAAACTATAGCGCTATATTTTTTTGATCGACTTCTTTTAGTCGACGTTGAATAAAATAATAAATAAAATTATAATAAAATAATAATAAATTATAATAAATAAAATTAATTAATTCAATTCCATATCTCCATCTCTTTTGATACAGTTTATTCTTTCTAATTTATCTAATAACTCTACTTTCTTTTAGTATGGACATTTGTCGCTGGAGCTTCTCAAATGCGAGTGAATTGATCTCGTTTCGTTGGCTTATCATCACAATGATTTATATAGCAACAATAATTCTAACTATATGCTCCGATTCAATTGATGAAAAGCTTTATCTGTTTAATAATAATGCAAACATAACGTTAACCCAGCAGGAGCTGGTAAGTGATGAAATAATCCAATTAATATACTCTTATTAATCCTGATTAATATCTTTAGCTAAGCAACAGTGTGCAGAGTGTGTGGAGTAGTCTGTCGGTGACGAGGAGTATTGCTGCTATATCGGGTTGGATAATGATTGGTCTGACGCCTCAGGAGGATATGCTTTATGAGCATCTGGTTGATCTAACCAAATATCAATTGACAAATAATTGAATTTAAGTAATGAAAAAAAGAAGAATGAAACCTTTTGTAAATATTATACTTATGTGTAGTGAGAATTCTTAACTAAGTAGCTGCTGTTGTTCAGTAATTGGCTTTTTATATTGTATAATCGAAATCAGTTAGCTAAAGACAACTATTTAAAACAATAATGCATAGAACTTGTATACCTAGAAACCAAAAAAACCAACAAAACAATACAAAACCAAAGAGAATAACCAAACCGTAAGCTTTAAAAGACGTGTAAGCATTAGCAATTTTCTAATTGCATTGATGATGCCCTTCACTGGCCGCTAGAACAAAAAATTAGTTCGTTAAGTTAATTCCCAATCTGTGAATTGGGAATATATAATACTACTATAAGATATTAAGCATCTACATATGGATATGCGCTTGTGTGTATATATACTTACAATGATTAAGACATACATACATATACCTATACGATTATACTATAATTATTATTATAATTTTAGTAAACATATCGTCTTTAGTAAACATATTTAATACTATGCAAGCATATGTATATTATACATACATATATTATATGTATATGTGAACCTCATAGTTATGGCAGTTTAACAAAAGGCTTCTTAGTTCTAAGGGCTTACTACAGTTGGTATCGAATATATGAGTTAAAAATGTTCAAAAGCAATACTAAAATGTTTATAGAAAGATTTAAATGGCTTATCTAATTTTATTAAAGCTTTAAAAGTTTATTTGTTAAACATTTTTTCAATTTGTGTGTGTGTTATTGTCAGTTCTGTCTGACTTCTTTTTTGGCATTAATTTCAAGAAACATCAAACTTAAAGTGCTTTCAGACGAGGATCTTTTCACCGACACTTTTTGTCAAATAACTGTCGGTGTCGTGTAAGCACACAAAGTTTTAAAGCGTCGATGAAAAACCGACGCTCACCGATGGAAATAGAACACGTCCTAATTCCATCGGTTTTTTGTGTCGGTCAAATACCTACTAGATTGAGTCATTTTTGTATGAAACTTTTCAAAGTGTGCCAGGTTCTGTGAGAACATAAACCGATGGTACTTTTGCTTGACAACCGATGCGAATTGTGTGAATGGCAAAATACACCGACGGTGAAAAGTGTCAGTGAAAAAATGCTCGTGGGAATTGCCTTTTGAAGAATTTTCTGAAATTTTAAAGGATTTCCATTTTTACTCTCTAAAAAATATGATACGATACACAAAAAATTTGTAAAATTGATGCTAATGTGAATCGCAGGACACTTTTATAATACAATTCTTATTTAAATATACCCGTACTTCTATAATGCAATTATTTATTATATTTACGATATCCACTGTAGTAAACTAAATTTGATAAATGCTATAGAAATTTGTAAAGCGTTAATTACATACATAATACAAATGTATATAAATATATATTATATATTATTATATTCATATACTCGTGCGTATATTTAACTATTTTGAACAATATGTACCCTACTGGCCAAATTAATAAGTACACTCTTTTTTTACTATACAAGCTTTTGTAAGTCAAGTCTTTACAGTAAAAAAAATATATTTGGAAAGGTCGTTTAAATTCCGTTTGAATAATGCAAAGCTTTCCTTAAAAAAATTTTTTAAAAATTTTTTCGCTTGTATTTATTATAATTTTTTGAAAATTGCTTAAAGGGCACTTATTGTATGAAAATGACGAATATGCCCTTTAAGCAATTTTCAAAAAATTATACAAAATACAAGCGAAGAAATTTTATGAAAATTTTGCTTGCAGTCACTCCTAGAATTTTTTAAAGAATTTTTCTGCATCAAAACATTTTTTGTAAAAAATCGAAGAAAAAGTTGAAAAAGTAGACACTTACATAAATTAGAAATTTTTAATGGGTACTTAATGGGTTAAGGAAAGTTTTGCATCATTCAAACGAATTTAAACGACCTTTCCAAATATATTTTTTTTACTGTGAATACTTGACTTACAATAGCTTGTATAGTAAAAAAATTAGTCTACTTATTATTTTGGCCAGTTGTGTATACTATCAAATTGAATTGTATAAAAAAAATGTTAAAATTATTTCCCATTATAAAATATATTTAATTACGTTCCAGAATATATATACAATTATTTTTATGTTGATATTTTTGGTTAGTTTTAGATTTTGAAACATTAACGTTTTGGCTCTACGTTTTTTTTTGTGTGCTATACAAATTAAGATAATACGAGTATGAAACAATTATTATACAATACATATGGATAAAGATGACAGATAATGAATGGACAAATGAGCTAATGAAACGAGACAAAACTAAACGACACAACTAGCAAAACATATTGTAGAATTGTACATAAAATATATAAATGCAAATAAAAAATTGTAAAAACAGCAAAACAATCTGAAAAATATTTGTTGCGAACTTTTGGGCAAGTTGAATATTTAAGGTATACGCAGTATTTATAAAACGGATATTCTACATTGCGGATAAAAAGAAACTATCTCCTATGATCTACCTCCATTTAGTTTGGATTAAATTGATTCTATTGTTGACTAGCATTAACTGCACAGTCGTGTTGTAATTTCCATGAACTTAACTAATTCAGATAGTCTTATATTTTCAAATTTGTGTTAACAGAAGTAAGTTTTAGCTAACTTGAGGTCAAGTAATGTCTATAAGACACCAACAAACAACAACACACAAAACACTTGCAGAACGCAAGGAGCATGGCTCGGTATACAGCTGTTTCAAGAGATGCCAATCTCTATCATCAGCACCGTTGTGCTGACTTGACCAGCGATCTCAGCCTAATGTCACTTTTGAGAAGCCAAAACCAGTTGTGAATTTTAGGTCTCAAAAGTGAAAAAATAGCTGTAAAGCTAGCCCTTTGTGTGTTTTTGTTGCCGTCGTTATTGTGCAAATTCATTTTATTGCAATAACAATTTTGTGTTTGTTTTCTGTTTATGTCAGTAACAAGAGAGTGTTGCCACTATTTCAGAATTTTTCCGGCGTGTAGCCCGTTTATGTTTAAAATGTTTGTTTTTGTGACCTTTCTATATTGTCGAAGTAAGTTTTAGCTAACTTGAGGTCTAGTAATGTCGTTCTTTGTTGGTGTCTTATAGACATTACCACACCACTAGTTAGACAAACTAGTTAAACAAACATTTGTGTTTACAGTTAAATAGAAAGATTGTGTTGGAATTGTCTGGAAACTTCTAGATTTACCTTGAAGTAAGCAGAAGATATGTATAAATATGTATATATGCAATAATTAAAGTAGAATAGAATTGCCTGCAGTAATTTCAAGGATTTTCTGAAATCTATGGACTTCCTTTGGACGAAACAAATTATAGTTTAGAGTAACATAATAGCCATTTTATTATATTCTCATTTTAAAACAAACAAAAAAAAATAAATAAAGCGGAATAACAGGCATCATTTTTGCTCAATAAGGCAGAAAATCTAATACCAAAAATTGGCAATTAAGGAGCTTACCTCAGGCACAATACCTTTTATTCCTTTCTGTTTCTTTTCTTTCCTGCCTACCCAATAAAACGTTTGAGTACGTGTCTGATCTTTATGTTCAGCCCCATCCTTGGGCTTGCATTGTCCTCAGCATCATAAAAACTTTTAATGAGGTGCTAAATGCCAGCAAAAACAAAAAACAAAGCCGTCGAAATGCGAAACACTCCATTGTGGATGTTTTAGTATAGTGTGAACATGTGTTTACCAATTTAAAATTAAACTTTGTACTTAACAGAGTTTGTAATTAATTTGATTTTTATTTGTTGTGTGGCCAAACGGCTCACAGGGCGTATGCATGATGCTTTGATGTGCAAATACAAAATATTATAATATTAATTAGCCGACAAAATTGTGCTGGAAATCTAATATGTATTCCATCTAACATGTCAGACAAGCGCTGTTTATTAAATTTACATAAATTACGTTAAAACAGTTTTTCGTCTCTTTTTTGATATTCTGTTTTTTGCTAATTTACACAATTTTTTCGTGTTACTATGGCAAAAGTTTGTGCCGTGGCAAAAACTTTCAGCTTGCTAGCCAAAACGAGCATATATATTTTATAAAATGCATAAATTTGCATGAGAAGGTAGTCCTTGGGCAGCTCCGTCAAGTGGATTAAATGTGTGTTTATCAAAGTATACTTTTTATTCATTATTTGGACAAAGTTTCTTTGTAAGTCAATATATTTAATATGCTAATGATGTTAAGTCTAGGTAATATACTGACTTTTAAGTCTACTCTGCGATGCCTTATTCTGTAGCTCTTCAGACCCTACTGGGAACTGGATGTTGAGGTGAACGCATTATCATCATTAGGCACTTGCTGCAATTATGGCGCTAATTGAATTTCTAAATGAATATAATGAGTCAACAGAAACAACAACAGAAGAGCTTAATAAATGATGATGCTTTAGCAGGCAATTGCTGTCATTATAATAATACATACGAGTATATAAAAAGTATCATTATAGCCGACCTCACAATGCACTGTCATTAATCATATTTATAAGGAAATTAAAATAACCAGGTCATTATATAATTATGTTTGTGAGTTAATTTATCTTTATTAAATATTTTCCTTTTTAGAAGAATTTAACTAATTTGATATATTTTCTTCACATACAATATGTTTTTCAATCATTTTGTTTTGTAATATTAAATATGTAATAAATATGTGTATAAATTATAAAAAGAACAAACAGAAATAAAAAATCTTAAATTAAAATTATTTTTATTAATTGGATAAAATTTAAAAAAAGTTTTATTATGTATGAGTATTTTTTTTTTCATGTATGTTTTTTATTGATAGTATTTAGTAATTAAGATAGGTTTCGGAGGGATATTTCCTATTCATAAATTGCACTAACTGTCACAATAATTTATCTTGTTGATTAAGAGTTTTAGCCAAGCATATCTTCTGTAACACTAAGAATTGGCCTATAATGATACTAAACAGGAAGACTATCTGAAAGCGCTAGAACAGATCAGAGAACAACGTCGTCTTCCGTAATTAGGTTAAACACACACGTGGCACAAAGAGCCCTATTTATGGGTCTGTGCCTGTATGTGTGTGTGTGTGACCAGGCTGGAGATAAAACGCTGTGAAAATGAGGTGAGCAAATGAAATAAAACAAGAGACGCCTGGCGGCTCAAATAAAAACGGTACGTAATTTACACATTTAACCGCATGACAGCGACAAAAAAAATTACACCACACAACAAAGATGGAACAACAACAATACACACACACATCCACACACACACACACACACACACTCGTTGGCTTGTGTATGTGAGTGTCTAAATTACAATTACATAGCCAGGCTGTTGGCAGGCACTCAACTGTCATTGGGCTAGCTGCTGTTTTGGCTCTAGCCGGACATTCCAACATATGGCCAGATAATTATCCTGTTGCTTTCGCTGGAGCCACATGTAGCTCGGTTTACATCCTCAGTTTACCCACAGTGACATCTCTGCCCCCCCTCACTTCGAGTTGATGTTTATCGATGTACTTATAAAGCTGTTGCTGTCACAAGATGATGTGTTTCTTATACGTTGTTATTTCGCAGTTGGTCACAGAGTTGATTAAATAATAGAAATGACTGAGCATATTACTCGTACGAAAGTTTTAATGAAATTTTCTGAGTTTTGAGTGGGCACATACAAATACAGTTGAATACAACATTAGTTGGGCATTTTAGTACAGAAAGTGACATTTATTGGAAGGAAAGTCATACAGGCCTGTTCCGGTTTTCACTTTCGGTAAGATTTTGCGGAAGTGAATTTCTTTAACCTGCTCTAATATCATTTCGGCGAAGTTCTACGGATTTACTTCACTTTGAGCTGATGAGTTTAAGTCCGATAAAGTGAAAAACGAGCATTTTTAAATACTTAGCCTTAATAGAAAGTGAATAAATGCATTTCACTAAATGCTATAAAATAAAAAGTGAAAACCGGAACAGGCCTGATAATGTTGGTTTTATGCATACATTTATTTAAATGATCGGGTTAACTTTGATATACTACATACATATATTTAAATTATGTTTAAGAGACACAGTAATTTAAACGTTTGATCTTATTTTTTTTTATTATATTAAATAAATAAATAATAGTAAATAATAAATATTAAATTTTAGCCATTCAATTGTCCTACTTTATTAGCTCTTTATTATATTTCAGCAGTCTAATTGTTGGAGTACAGCAAGAATATACCCTTTATAAATGGTAATTATTCAGGGTATATGAAAAAATATGTTTTCATTTCTAACATTGTGAAACAAACATTTTTAAATTGTGAAATACTCTTATTCAATTACAGGAAATGTCATCCAGTGTCACTTTTTTTGTTCCTTAATCTCTTAATTATTATTTGTCTATTTTAATAATTCGCTAGCTCAAATTATACTTTAATATTTTGTTTATATTTGATTTTGTTACTATTATTCTAAAAAATAAATAAATTATAGCTCATGTCATGATGCGTCCAACAGTGTTACTATTTTTGGCAATGGAATTGCAATTAATGTGCACATTCCAGCCTTAGACCTCAACTTTGTGAATTATTCAACAGAAATGGGAGTGTAGAGAATAGAAAAAACTATCATAAATATTAAAGATATGCGCAACCTCTGACAAACAGAGCAACAACAGGAATTTGTGGCGGACAACTTTTGCGTGTGGCATAATAAATATAAATGTGAATAACATCCGGTGAAGGGTATACAATTGTGTCGAGTCAAAAAAAAGCGAGCTTGTGGTCTGGAACTTTTAATTAAGCCAGGAGTTTTGTCGGTCAACGAGTAGCGCCCCGAGTGCTCACAAAATGAACAAATAAGCGTGTAAATAATGCGGCAACGGCAACAGCAACGGCAATGCCAACGGCAGGCACACAAAACCATATTGTGGCAGCAGGAAGACGAGGGAACCAGAGGGACAGAGAGACAGAGAGAAATATGAGTAGCAACTGGGACAATGGCGACTCAGACTTTGGGCGACCAACGACATTGCAGATATGCTGTCATTGTCATCGATGGAGCCCGGCCCAAATTGCTAGCTTCGAGTTACAATGGCTTTAAAATGCAGTTCAGTCCAGACCATTGTGGTTTGCTGTTCAAACATGACACTTGCTTAGACACACAGCGACTCTCACACAAATGCCCAAGGCGAACGCTGCGTATACGTAATATTTGGTAGCATCAACGGTCATTAGCCCAGTTTGCGGTATAGCCACCTGGCATGTGAGCCCAACTTAAAAGCATGTCATAAAATCATTTATGATAGCTGCCTCATTGGTTCAATGCGATAAGCAGTCGCTCCTCTTATTGTTTATGCTCTGCGTATTTTACGAGCTGTGCTCAAAATAAATATGAGTACACGTACATATAGTATATAGACACTAAGTGCAAATGTTTTCCTTGTTGCTGAGAAACAACTGAAATAAAAGCAACAACAACTGCAGACTGTCTGGATGAACATTAAACTGAACTATAGCTGACCACAAGGGCTTAAATGGTTTGCTAAAAGGCCAACAGTTATTGTTGCTTAAGGCTAATAAAAAGGTACTTGGTTAACTGCAACTGCTCCTTAAAGGCAAGGATGGTAAGTGGAAATAAAAGTGAAGCTGTAGGTAGGATATTCTGTTATGAAATTCAATCTCTTCATCCTTGCGAAGTAGGAAATTAACTTAATCGATATTATCTTTCTAAAATCTTAGAGAATAAAAAGTTAAATGGAGGATTAACATTTTTTCTATTTACTTCAATATCTACTTATATATTTGCATTTTAAAAATTTTAAGAATCTTTCAAAATAAATGTATAAAAAGGCAGAAAAGCTGCATATTCTCTTCGTAAAATCATACTGAATTTTCTTTTTTCTTTCTATATTTTTATAGATTTAATAACAATCTTAAATTTCTTACCTGCTTTAATGAAACGCTATCCGTTTCACATATGTCTAGCCAGTCTTAAAGTATTTAATCTTATGTCAATTTTGTAAATTATTAATGTTCTTTCTGCGTGGCTGCCATGAAACGAAACCTTTAACAAATACCGTCATTATTTATCGACCAAGTGCTTGGATAATATTTGATCAGAAGAATATGGTTTATGGTGGAATGGGGGTCAGGTAAGCGGGGTCATTCAATAGCTTCCAAGTTGCCAGTGTGTTAGACGAGGGTTGGAAATCCACATAAGTGGCTCGATTTGAGACATTTACGTGAGCTGTCACAAAGTTTGCAACAGTTCGAAGTAAATGTGAACCAAAGTTCATAAAATGTTTAGAATTTAATAAATACAAATACAATTGTCACAGCCAAAATACATATGTACACAAATATAATATAGATTCACAGTATATTGCAAATGCGTTTTGCTCTCAAAGTGGTCGAATTAGTATATCCTATGTAAAATATTTTTGTTAAAATAGGGAGGCTTCAATTTGGATTGCTTAAGAATTTTCATAGTATCCGTGATTTTCGGAAGATTTATTATTCAGAAATTTCGCATGCCTTTTATAATTTTTTTTAAATTTCTTTGTTATATTATAGGTTACAATATCTGGCAGGGTATCTGCCAGGCGCTTATACTGGCCAATTTATTTCTCTCTTCGTATAGTTTTTGTTGTGCAACAGATGGAGGCAGTGAAGCCAAATTACCGTTAATACAGCAAAAAGTACAACCTGGCAATCGAGGACTCCACGTGCCCGGCTTATTAGAGTGAACATATCGTAAGTATGGACCATGCTTTGCATATAAATGACCCGCATATGGTAAGTGGGTGTCACTACCTTGGCCCACATACAGATTCACACACACACACACACACACACTCAAAGAGAGAAAGAGAAGAAGAGAGAGAGAGACAGGCACACAACACATGTGATGTGGCTGCACGAATTTCAATTTGGAAGTCCTTGGCTAGCACTAGGGCCACTTTAAGAGCCACTTCCTACAACTTCTGGGCTCATTGACTGCACGCCAAGACGATGTTAAGATTGTGGTCCTAAATCCGCTTTACATACCCAAACACACTTTCATATATATACATATTTTGGGGCTTGCCTTTGTCTTGTTGCGCTCTGTTTGCTTAAGGACACGCTTCCTGCCACAGGACGCAGCTGCATTCTATCTCCATAAAAGTCGCATTGAGCACCAACAAAATTTCCATAAATTCATTCGGGGATCGCGACCAGACAGCAATCAATGAACACACATAAATTCAACGCTATCCGTTTGCAGTTGTCCTTTATATATTTCATTTTTTTTGTTTGAAACGAATGTCCCACATTGTAGGACATTATTTTCCCATCTTTCGTAAAGTTCTTATCGCAGGGCTTAGCTGTCCTATCGACGTTGTAGTCGATGTCGAAGTCGAAGTCGTTGCCGTTTTTGGGGCATAATTTATTTGCCATAAAACATGAAATGAAACATTTTCGGTCGTAAATTATGAAATAAGTCAAACCAGCTCGAAAATGAAAGCAACATAAAAACGAATTCAGCTCACATATTTCAGCAATGTTACTTTACCTCAGGCAATACATATTTATTCCAATTAGGCAGCATAATATAATCGCCCAGAAATGTCAAAAACGAATGACAGAAATACCATCAAAAGACTTGCATCTATTTATTTATTTGAGTCACTGTATGCCCATCATCTGGAGGGCGCAGCGACAGCAACAACAAGAGCAGCTGAAATTAAACGTTTGAATGAGTTTTTTTTTTATTTTAAATTAAGTGCTAAAAATAAATCAAGCAAAGATGTCTCTATATATACATACATTATAAGTAGATATATGTATTTCTGTATGCGCAAGAAGCATCAGTCGAGAAATATGCGGCAAAGGTCAGTGACGAATATTGCGAGTGCTTGTGCACAGACAACAACAACAATAATAATACTTAATAATAATGTGGGAAAGAAATTTTTACAATTCTCTGGGGCAATATAACAACTCAATATTGAGATACATATTAAAATAAATTCGATCAGCGATTTTACAAAACAATATGCACATTTTTATTACAATAATTGATATTTGCTAACTTGATACATTGAACAAACATATTTGTTGATTATTTTCATTTCTGCATTTAAATTAAACAATATACTTTTAATAATTATTCTTCAACTACATATATTTGATTATTATAAATCCAAAAAATTTGCAAAGTGTTTTAAAACAGATACTGTTAGTATTATACTTAAATGCTATTCAAAACCAAGTTCCTCTATCAAATGCGAAAAGTTTAATATGTTATCGATTTATAATGCACATCAAATTCGGAAATTAAATGAAAATTAAACAAAAAAATTCAACTTAAAAGTAATTAATGTTTTTGTTTTTGTCTATTATAAATATTATTTTTGTTAAAGGCTACGCCTTTTCTTGATCAATTGAGCTCTGAACCAAGCATTCCCGTTTAGCGTCACTAAAACCCTTCCAGACCTGTACCGTAACTGTTTTTGTAAAATCTTGCCCTGCCACGAAATTGCTTTAAGTAGCATGCGGCGTGCTTAAATAAACTTGTGTACTTATCAAAAAAAAAAAAATATATATATTATTAAATAACTAATGAGCGACTCTCTATAATATATAATTTATTTTTCATTTAATGGATTTGATCAATAATTAAACTCATGCTATTTAGAATAATGTGACTTTTAATTAGAAAGAGTTAACTTAATATATATAAAGAAATTTGTTAAACAAGATTTTAATATTGAAATTGAATAATATTAATATTATTAGTATTAGCATTAAGGATTTAGATTTGTCAACATTTACCATGTCATTCCTTTTGTTCACTTCGCTGCCTTTTGCTCATTTTAGAGGGTGGACTTGGTGTCAGAAGTTAAAGTCAACTTAGACAGCTTTAAATGATGTGTAAATAGTCGAATATAAACAGCAACACATGTAAATTAGCCTGCTGGTTTTAGCCAGAGTTGGCAAAAACCCGCAATGACTTTGGCTAAGTTGCTGTCGAAAGCAGCGAGGCAGTTGCCTGGCAGGCACATGCGGCTTATGCGCAACGCGAATTTTCTTTACAATGTCAACAGTGTCAGCAGGCTGGTTGGATGGCTGCTCATATGTCACACACACTCACACCCATTTACACACACCACACACACACACACACACACACACACTCATACAATTCAAGTAATGCCAGCAAAGTAAATAAAAATTCATACAGGCGACGCAAGGCTTGAACAATTTTAAAGAATTTGTTTGAATTTGTTGCTTTCTGGATGAGTGGCAGCAGGCGAAAGTACGAGAAAGAAATTGTTAAGAGGCACAGGTAAGGAAAATGGCCTTTGTTTACGGTCATATGGGTATTGCGATGGAGGGGAACTAAAGGGGATAAGCGAACGGCCACTATTCACTTTACTTTGCCTCGCATAAAATGTGTCATGTCATGTGCTTAAAAAGTATGAAGCATAATGCCAAGGAAGTGAGGATACGTGCGCACTTAACTAAGAGGAACCCACCCGGAGTATATATGTATATACATATCTGTTTGAAAGACTCTCGCACAAAGTTGAAAACGAGCTCAAGTGCTGTAAAAAGTAAGGGAGCTACGTTGACGGGCCTTAATAAATAAATCGCAGCTGCATCAGTTGACAGAGTTGTTGCCGTGGGCCTCTTGACAATGCCCCTGACATCTTGTGATTTCCTGTGGAACGCGGAAAAGCAGATAACAAAAATTAAGTAAGTAAGTAACGTGCTGGAGGCAAGACGCTTGCGGCATGTGTTAAGTGGCAGATGAATAAGTAAGCAAGCCAATAGCTTAGATTGAATTAGACTCATCCATGTACCAATACAGATTCCTGGCAAAACACTTAGACCATTCACTTGGACTCGGCAACTTGGCCAAGGAATTCTGTAGGGATTGAAGTTCGGAACAAAGTATAAAAATGATAAGTCAGTAAATTCCACTTTATTGAAATGACTTTTGTTGTTTTTATTATTATTAAATAGTGACGGATAATTGCAACATCGATGCGAAAGCAATTTTAGCTACTTTGATTCTATGTTTTTTCTTGGCGATGATTCAAGTAATAGAAATCAATGTTCAAATTAAATTTGCAACTCACGGTTTTCAACGAGAAAAACGAACATTTTAAGGAGTCCTTAAATATAACATTTTACTTTTATCAATCTTTAAATTGTTTTTAATATTGAAATTATTCTTTATTTAAAATATTACTTTCCTAGCTTCCCCGTAGATTTACTATTTTTTTTATTATCAATTCAAATATAAAGGTATATAAATTTATACGAAAACAATCAATAAATATATATAACACAAAAAAATATTTCTTAGCAAACAATAAATTTAATTAAGTAATAAATTTTTCAGCAGTAAGTGTTGTGGTTCCATAAAAACCACAAAAACCACAATTCTGACAGCAGCCAAAAAAACTCACTCAAGATTCTAGCTCAAGCGCAATTTGACTCAACTCAATTGGCGATGTTTTTTTGTGAGCTGCAGCTGCGTGGGGAAACCCTTAAGGACTTCGGCTCGGTTGGGGAATAGAAAAATTGCAATGGCATCGGGAGTCAACCCGACAGCATTTGACGATTGACTTGGACTTGGACTCGAGCGCTTATCAGCGACTAACCTGTTGGCTAACGGCAATGCTAAAACGAGCAATGGTGACGTCGCTGTCGCTGCTGACGCTGACGACAACGCTGACTGCGACGCGGCGGCTTCACATACGGCGTATGACAAAACAGAAATCGTGGTGATTCGTGAACGAAGGCAACGATTGCCGAGTGCGAGACTTTCGTCAGTTGCTTGTGTTTCCTCGTTGGCGCTAGACGCGAAGCGGCAAAACTGAAATAAATCTAAATGATAAACAAACATCCTCAAAATATCTAAATAAACAGATGAATTTAACGCGTTGCGAATACGCCGCGTTTGTCTAGTCAAAACTGTGACTCGCGCGGTTCTGTTTTTCGCCTCTCTGCGTGTGTGTGTTGTGTGTGTGTGTGTGCAACCGGCAAAGACAAAATCCAAGTACTGGAGCGTGCTCGAGTGTCGTCGTCCGTAGAGCAACGTCACGTTACGGTCTACGGTTGCGTCTGCGTCTGCGGTTCTTGTCATAAACTTTCGGTTTTTGCTTTTGTTTAACTGCCTGGCACGGACTTAAACTTCAAGTGCAAGTTAAACAGGCAACATAAGCTTAAACTCAAAATTAAATCCATTGTCAGCAGGTGGGTAACCTCAACTCCTAAAAAAAAGAGTACTTTTTAATCAGTTGGACATTTTTTGAGAGGCTCGATCCCAGATCACAGAATGAATTGAATATTTAGACAACTTTTTTTGATGGCCCCAAAGAAAAGTTTTACTTGAACTCAAAGCGCTTCCCATAAGAATACATAACAAATAAGTTAGAAAGAAAACAAGAATGCGAAATAAAAGAAAAGATTTTGAAGAGGAAAACAAAGAAGAAGATGAAAATCACAGCCCCATGTTACGCGTATAAAAAGTCAAATGCATTTCGTCCGAGCGAACAAAAGGAATGCGGAAAAAATGAGAAAATTTTTATACTCTTTGTTGGCTTTTACGACCCGTAGGCAGGTCGACTATACCGACTGTCCCTTAATTAAAGCTGCAAATGTTAATTTAAACGGGACACATTCGAAGACGATTTAGACAAATGTTTATGGAGAGCATTCGACACCTTGGGCACAATTGCAATGCCATCTTTATATTGATGGCAATGATTGTTAAGCTGAATATTGATTTTAATTGGACTCATCTGACAGTGATGCTTGTCATCAATTGTAGATTTGATAATTTGTCACACACACACACACATAGACACACACACAGAGAATGAGATGCAGACAAATACTTTGATTGCTTTGTCTCTGCTTCATTCTTAATGAATACGGGCTAGAACTCGATGCTCAGTTGGCCATCGTTATGGCAATATTCATGCCTGTGTATGTGTGTGTGTGTTTCTATGCATGTGTGTGGAATGTCTCTGCGGATTCATCTTTGCTTAATTCTACAGCTTATTGTCTTGTGCCGAGCAATTTTCGAGTGACTCGCTGCGTATACGTAATTTAATTAATGCATATTGTACAATGACTGTTGAATAATGGTCTGGGTGTAAACTATATAATCGAATTGTGGCGATAACAAAGCAATTCGAGATAGTTACGAAGTTAGATTAGTTAACCTTTGGCCATATTATTAGTTTCAAATTATGTTGTTATATAAACAATGCAATCAAAGAGCTGAGGTGAATTCAGGTGTTAATTTATTCTACAATAAATTTGAGAAACCTTAAAGAAATTTATCAAATATTTCAGATATCAGAGTCCAAATTTAATATGAATTATTTGAAATACTTAAATAATTAAATATTTAAGAAAAAGACAAAATTTTTTTTTAAATATAAAAATGTCAGAATAAACTTTATTTTACTTGAAAGTTTCCAATAGTGTTATTAATAAGTTATATTTTCCAAGAGTGATAAACTCAGAAGTTTATGATAACAGTTTCTAGGTAAACTTAAACACATGTTTCGGCTTTAACAACTAGATATTTTTATAAATCAAATCCGATGTCATTTAAATGCTTGCTAAAGCCCCAATCAAATAGCTAACAAGCATTGAAATTAAGTTGAGTCAATTCAGAGCGATAAACGAAACATTTTGCGGCCAGTTTGGTGTCCATGAATAGCAGCTCAAAGGAATAAAATGAAAGGAGTGCCAAAAACGCATTTCAATTTGCATATCAGCACGCAATGAGAAAATGCCAAATGGGCAAATGGGAAAATGGTCGCTGATAGCAACGAATTTCGTTGAAAACCGTCAAGCGACCAAAATCGAAGAAAAAGACGATGATGAAAGACGTAAGAAGGAGAAGATGGTGACGATGTGCAAGTTGCGTTGACGTTGACGCTGACATTGATGTTGTTTTTCGAGATCTTGGTAGCAAGGGAATGTGTTGAGATGCCCAAGAAGCCTTCACAGCAGTTCCCAGCTGATGTCTATTTGCATTTAAATCAAAGAAGCTGTCTCAAAACAAGGGGCAGAGGCGTGGCTAAATGTGGGCAAAACATTTCATGCTGCGTCGGCTTGAATACCCTATAAGGACGATTATCAAAAAGGGTTTATGCAACTACTGGATTTACATTGTCTACTTTTGAGGGTAACTCGCATTTCATATGTTGTTGACTTTAATGCTGACTTTTTCTGTTTTTTATTGCGTCTTTTTTATGGCATTCTAAGTTTTGCATAAATTATGCATTGCAATGGGACTGTGCGTGTATGATGTGTGTGTTTGTGTGTAAATGGATTTGAGCTGTAACAAGAGTTACCTGCTGTTTGAATTCATTTGATTTCTCACAGCCAGTCAGAAGTCACAGGTGACATTTTTATGGCCAATCTGCGCTGGCAATAAAACGATTGCCGTTTTCAAGGCGCATAAGCCCCAAGGCTAGTACGCAGTCAACAACAACATCTGGCGCAATCTAATCTACTTGGCTTGTTACACAACCATCAACAGTCGGCCAGTCAGTGAGTCAGTTAGGTCTGCTCTGAGGTAGAGACTTTCTGAAATTTCTCTAGGGATCGTACTCATAGTTTACCCGCACTCATACGGAATGAGCATTGGGATAGGTCATGCCTTTTCAATTTACTATTCACATACATACATATATGTATTGCCCATCCAACCCTATATCATCTAGAGGGCTATGTCTCTGCCTAAAGTCCTCAATTTACTTTATTTAATAATTCATACGCTGCACGAGGGAATCATGTTGCCTAGTCTGAAATATCTTAATGCATACCGAAAATTAATTATATTTCAATTAAACGAAAGTCGCACAACTGAGGCCCATGGTCAGAAGTTTGTACCTCAACTCAAAATAGATACAAAATCTGAACTCAGCAGGCAACAATATAAATACCCTAACTTAGAGAGGGTAGAAATATAGATGGGAACTGGGGCAAAAAGTGTACCATAGATAATAAGTTTCAATTCGAGAAATATTAAAGTAAGCTCAAACTGGAATTTTACAGACTATTTCATCGAAAACAATTTAAAATAACTTAGTAGATAATTATGCAAGCTAAATTTCTACACAAAGATTTTTTGAAATTTTTGTTATAGTTTAGTTGAATTATGCAATAGATTCATAAAATAGCTTTGATGTAAAGTCCCAAAAGGTAATTCAAGAGTCTTGTAAATTCGGTTGCAACACGATTTGTAAAGTTGGATAGATTTCGGTGGTTTCGGTGATGTTCGTGGCCATCATAATCAGCGCGTGCGTTTTTGATGTCGATAACGAATCGAGCTGAAAATAGAGAACGCGTTCGCATCGCGGTTCAAACATCATTAAAATGCAAAAATTGATGAGCGCAGTGACGACAGCAGGTCAACTTGTGAGCTCAGGGACCGTCGGAAAGCAGAGACCAAAGACAGAGAGGGAAATAGAGAAAGAGGGGAGAATTGAGGAAGGAGACTCCCTCAAATGTTGCTGCGCGTTTTGGGTTTTGAGTTCGTCTATGTTGAAGTGAGCATTTAATTAATTTTGCTTGTTGGCTTGCTGCGTTGATTAAAACGCCATTTACAACATTTTTGCCAGCATTTGAGTCAGAATGATGTTGGATGCTCATTAATTTGCAGAGACTTAGCCGGAAGTCAGCTGAGTCAACTGAACTGAGCCAAGTTAAGAGCCATGTGTACAATATGTTTGACAAGCATGCAAACAAACTGCCAGCTTGTACTTTAGTTAGATAAATTAACTTATTGCAGAAAATGCGCAGACACAAATGGTAGTTGAAACTCTTGATGGTCTTTTTAATTATTATAAAAATATTCAACAGCTGCCTGTTAAAAACTTGTCATAGTTCGCTCCCAATTAGAACTGATTATCTTCATGGCACAGTTACAAGATACAAAGACACACAGCATGTAAGATAGAGTGAGAGAGAGAAAACAGATACATCTTTAAAATGGCCACACCCAAAAACATGACTGCTGAAATTGAAGGCTTCTTCTTGGTTAAGACCGGCAAATGGCCACTCATTATGATTGTGTCCCTGACAATCTCTTGTGGCAAGTGAAGACATTTTCACAGTGCGTTGCCTTTGATAAGGCGGCTGTAGACAATGATAAGCTCAAAGGCAGCGAAAAGGTTGAACAAACCCTTATAAAAGGACAACGGGTCTGTGGGTCTGTCGGTCTGTGAGTGTGATGGTGT
>JBAMBL010000225.1:0-21619 GCA_037043405.1 Drosophila subquinaria
CAAATCTGGAGCGCCGTCTGACCCAGATCAGCTCAAGGCAATTGTGGAGGCTTTGTTCCCACCTGGTGTCAGCACTTTGTCCCTTGACACCGAGGAGCCTGTACCTACATTTGTGGTAGAGTCGGTAACGACGGATGAGCTGCTCTCTGTGGCCCGGAAGATGAGCTCTAATAAAGCTCCTGGTCCTGATGGGGTCCCCAACCGTGTCGTCAAGTTGGCGATTTCATGCAGGCCGCAAGCGTTTGCAACGATATACACGCAGTGCCTCCGCGAAGGAATTTTTCCTGCTCAGTGGAAAACACAACACCTTGCACTGATTCCGAAACCGGGTAAGCCACCTGACGAGCCTTCCTCCTATCGTCCAATATGCCTTATTGATTCGATGGGTAAGGTGTTGGAGCAAGTCATTTGCACTAGGCTGGAGAAGGCAATCAATGAAGCTGGAGGATTATCCCCAAACCAGTTCGGCTTCAGGAAAGGAATGTCAACGGTTGACGCAATAGGCAAGGTGGTCAGGATTGCGTCTGATGCAGCAGAGGGAGCCCGATGGAAGGGTGGCAAAAAGGAATATTGCCTAATTGTCACTCTCGACATCAAGAACGCCTTCAACTCGGTGAGATGGGACTGCATTATCAGTTCACTGCGGCGGCTGCATATCCCCCCATACCTCAAGGCGATCGTCAAAAGCTACTTCACGAGTAGACTTTTAAAATACGACACGGCGTGTGGCACGCAATCGTATCATGTTTCGGCAGGCGTTCCACAAGGGTCCGTGATGGGCCCTTTGCTCTGGAATGTCGTCTATGATGGAGTAATGAGGCTGACGCTACTATCCGGCTGCCAGCTTACTTGCTATGCTGATGACGTGGCACTCACAAGTGGTTGGCAAGCACCTGAATGCGGTGGAAATCACCTGCAATGCGGCCATTCAGCAAATCTCGACTTGGCTTCTTTCCGTGGGACTTGAGCTAGCGGCCCATAAAATGGAGGCAGTACTCGTTAGTACAAGGACAGCTGTGGAGACTGCGCACATTCGAGTCGGTACACAAGACATATTGTCAAAACGAGCCATTCGTTACCTCGGCGTAATGATCGACACCAGGCTATGCTTCCGGGAACACCTCTCCTACGTGCAAGAGAAAGCTGCCAACACTAGTCGAGCACTGTTTCGCATAATGCTGAACACCCGTGGACCCAAGCAGGAGAGAAGATTGTTGCTTACAAGCGTCGTACGTTCAGCAATCACATACGCAGCAGCTATCTGGGCAGACGAAATTAAGATTCCAAGCTACGCAAAGGGAGTCAAGTCAACTTATCGCCTCTGCGCTCTGCGAATATGCTGTGGATTTCGCACAATCTCGGATGATGCAGCACTAGTGATCGCAGGATTAATTCCAATAGATGTTCTAGTTGCTGAGGAGAAATCTGTGGCAGAGGCCATCCTGGCTGGATCTGATAGGAAGGCTGCTCGAAAGGTGGCAAGTGAGGAAAGCCTTAGAGAATGGCAAGGACGCTGGGACACAGCAGAGAAGGGTCGGTGGACACACCGTCTCATTCCGGACATTGGCCGATGGATGAACAGAGAGCACGGCGCAGTAAACTTTTACACAACGCAGCTTCTCAGTGGACACGGCTGCTTCAGCCAGTATTTGCACAGATTTGGCCACGAAAGCTCACCAACCTGTAGGTGGTGCGAAAATGCAGCGGAGGACGCCGAGCACGTCATTTTTGTGTGTGGGCGATTTGACCGTTTAAGAGCTGACCTATGGCGATCTGCTGGTTGTGTCCTTACACCCATGAACCTGGTTGATAAGATGCTGGAAGACGCTGGATTTTGGACGGCATTTAACAACTTTGCAGCCGACACGATGAAAGAGCTCCGCAGATGTGAGCGCCAGAGAAGGGAGATAGCATAGGAAGATCTTTGTCCTTGCGAAGCTTTGCTCTTCGGCTGTGCCGCAGGGATGTGGACCTTTTTATGTTTATACCATACCATATTATTTAGTTCTAAATTTAAATGATGAAAATAAAGAATCAAAAAAAAAACACATGTAAAAACAGTGCGAGTGAGAGAGTGTGTGTGTGTGTGTGGAGAAATAAGAGTGGAGAGTGAAGAGTGAAAAGTGGAGCGGGGGGACAGTGGAGGGTGGAGGGGGAAAAAGAAAAGTGGAAAAAATGAGATCCCAAGTACCCCTGCCTGCATGTGAATAAAAAGCCCATGTACGGAGCATTTATACTTGTACATACAAGAGAGTGTGTGTATCTGTGTATTCTAAACTGCCGGTTCAAGAGAAACCCGCGCACGCTTTGAACGTCAGCCAACGTCAGCGTTGCTCAACATAAGGCTGCGCGCACATTGGGAGCTGAAAGCGGAGCTTACAGCGGAGCTTATACGCGAGCTTATCCTCTCGATAAAACAGACACATTGCTTGTATGAAAGCGCGCACACTGAAAGCTTAGCAGATTCGATAAGCTGTAAGCTACGCACCGCTCGGTTTGATCGATCAAACATGTTTGTTTATTCAGCGGCTGAGCTGAGCTTTTTCATTCTAATTTGAAATGGATTTGGAAACACTTGTCAGTGAAATTGAGTCAAAACCCACCAGTGTGGGATAAAAAGCATAAAAATTATTCAAATAGAATAATCACGGAGAGGATCTGGGATTCTATCGCAAAGTCATTGAACGCATCAAGTAAGTATATATTTATTTATCTATGCAGCAAACTCAAAATAATTAACATGCAAATATACGCATGTATGTATATGCAATCTATTTTTAGATTGCTGCAAAGATAAGCAATTAACTGCAATTCTAAAGAGAGCTTTCGGTTTTCGGGTTTTGCTTTCAATAAAAGTACAGCATCGCATATAAAGGGTGTTTTTTTTAAAGGTTGGTTTTTTAAACTGGTAACACTTTTTTCTGAGTTGGACTTTTTGACAGCTGTCACTTGATTTATGCTCAGTATGGTTTGCCATTTTATAATGAAAAGTCTCACTTCTGAACAACGTTTGCAAATTATTAAATTTTATCATCAAAGTTCATGCTCGGTTAAGAAATTGCATTTGCATTTTTTCCATTTTATGATCAGTTTAGTCGACCTTCTGAGGCGGTTATTTGGAATGACTACAAACTTTTTTTTCCCCCAAATGGAAGAGCTAGACCTGGCTTACATGTGATTTCAGCAAGACGGTTCCACATGCCACACAGCACGGGAAACAATGGCCCAATTGAGAGGCGATTTCGGTGAAAAGTTTACTTTTCGTTTGGGTCTGGTCAATTGGCCGCCTAGATCGTGTGATTTAACGCCTTTAGACTAATTTTTGTGGGATTATGCGAAGTGGCTTGTCTTCGCAGGTAAGCCCGATGCGGTTGACGCCTTAAAAGAGAATATTCGGCGCGTTATTGCTGACATACGGCCCCGATTGCTGCAAAAAATGGTCGAAAATAGGGCCGCTCGGCGGGAAATTTATTCGGGCCAGCCAGGCGGCCATTTGCCCGAAATCATATTTAAACACTAATGGCATAAAATTATCCTTCCAATAAAGCCAAATTAATGGACGTTATAACGATTTTCTTGTGTTTTATTTCAATTTGAAGTTCTATACCTCTAAAAAAAACACCCTTTACATTTATATATGTATATTTACATTGCAACTTGTACAGAGAGTAATGAGGGTAAAGAAATAAAGTTTTAAATGTTTTTTCATTTCATTTCAGCATGTATAGAAAACGTTTATTTATGTACATATTATAGAAACAATTTTCTTAAATATTTTGTTTAAATACAAAATTATATAAAAATTAATTTTATAAATAATACTTTTATTTAATTTAAAAATAATTAAAAATAAATTAATTTACAAAAAAAAAAAAAATTTTAAAAAATAAATAAAATTGAATAAGTTAAAATAAATTAAAATTAAAGTAAATAAGTTAAAATAAAAAATTAAAGTTAATTAAAGAAAAGTATTATTTATAAAATTAAAATTATATTAGTATTTTAAAATTAATAGCTATTTTCAAGTAACAATTAATTTTAATTAAAGTAATCTACAAATGATTCCCTTATTTGCTTGGCTTCATTTCCTGATCTGTGGTTCTTTCTCGATTTATTTGTATTATTTTTTGTATTATTTTGTTCTTCGTCTTCATACGTGTTTATGTAATCTGTGATCTGCTCACTATCAATAATTGTGTTGTGCAGCAGACACATAGTTTTAATTAATAAAATTGCCGTTTGCGGAACAACATCAATTTCCCTTTTTAACAAGCGCCACTTTAAGGTCAAAATGCCAAAAGCGCACTCGACGCAACGCCTAGCAGAAGATAATCGTTCATTAAAAATTTCGCTTTGTTCATTTAACGATCTTCTTGGAAATGGCCTCATTAAATATTTGGTTAAGGGGGTCTTCTCATTCAAAACCCGTTTTTTGGACCCTTTTTAAAAAAATTCTTATTTGAAAACGCAAAGAATAATTGAAAACTTTTTTTATTTATTGTATTACAAAAGGTTCAAAGTAAACAAAAAAATTTTTTTTGCCTCGATACGAGGGCTGTTCAAAAAGTAATGAGACTTCAAAGTTGGGGGTTGAAAAAAGAGGTGTCGTCACGGCGGCAACGATTCCGGGTCTCCGGAGCGTCTGAAATGAAAAAAAAAACGGGGTTATAATCAGTATATGTAGATGTAATTCTCGGGTGATAGTAGACAATAATTTTGTGATTTTTTTTGACAATTCTGCGTCGATTCCACTTTGTTTCATGAAAATCGGTTCAGTTGAACTGGAGATATCATTGCCGCCAGTTCGAAAAACGTGGTTTCGAGATAAACGCGTTTAAAGTTTTGACTTCACTTGCATTAACATTAACATTGCTGGATAAAAATGGCCATATCTCCTTAAGTATTTCGAATTTCTAATAATCCTTTTAGGGGCATATTCACAACTACCCAAGCTATAAATAAATGCAAAAAAAAAAAGTCGAAAAAAAAAAGTTGCTCAATGAGAAGACCGACCCCCTTAAAGGGTAGGCCTCATCACCAACAAAAACAAAGGGTGTTGAAAAGTTTGCAAATGGCAAATTATTTGGCTCGGGAATATTAAGCAAAAATCCCGCCGTCGTTTTGACTGCCTTTAAAGCCAACCTCAATAAATATAAATTTGCAATTTGCATCTGCAACACCCTGCAAAACTAAAGAAAAAAATTTTTTATAATTAAAATATTCAGAACCGGAATTCTGCGGGCATGTGATTCGAATGTGCTTGCCATCAATTGCTCCAATGCAATTCGGGAATCGACTTTTTTCATAGAAATCATAAGCAATGTTTAGAAAATCGCTTGTGCTTCGTACTGCCAAGTGCTTGCTGTGAAAAGTTTCCCAAATAGCTTGACACACTTCGGGTATGATTTTCCTTAGAGTACTTTCAGCAATTCGAAAACTGAATGACATTGCTCTAATTGGCATCCCAGTTGACAGATATCTGTAATATAATTTATATTTAACAATTTCAGAAGTCGATTGCAAGAAAAAATTTAAGTATTTGAAGGATGAGTACAGGAAGGCGCTGCGGAAGATCCCTCAAACAGCATCAGGAGCTGCAGCTGAGGAGCCACACGTGCCAAAATTTAAATATTTCACCCTTATGAGCTTCCTGCGAGATGACTCTGCATTGACAGGGGACAGTAACATTGAACACATATTGGACGAAATTACATTAATGGATGACACAACAATGACAAGTTTTGAAGTTTAACGATAACAGTACTGAACCGATGACTAACAATGAACAGACGACTACCAATCAACCGACAACTTCCAAACAACAGAACAAACAACAAGTAACTAAACGCAAGACAAACGAGGACGACGCTTACTTGGACATAGACGCGGAAAAAACTCAAACTTTTGGAGACAGACATCGAACGATCACATAACGATGACTCGGACGACTTACAGTTTTTTAAAAGCCTCTTACCCTTTTTAAAAAATGTTTCCCCCCTTCAAAAATTACAATTTAGGTCTAATTTAATACAAAAATTTAATAGAAATAACTAGACAGGAAGAGCTAAAAAATACTATTAATATGATTAATATTGACTTAAGCTAATTACATACACAACACATTACTCACACATACATTTAACGCCATATATACATATTACATATAACATATTAAATGACAAATAAAATAAATAGATTGTTATATTTTGAAAAAATAATGTAAATAAAAAATACACTTTTGATTTCATTTAAATTATTGCACACCTTATTGTAGCTAAAAGCCTTTCTGGAGGTGAGATTGGCTTTCTGAAATTAGTTTCAATCTTTTGAATTTGGTCATTCACTCCACTTAAAATATAATCGAATGTTTCGATACTCATTCGCGAATATTCATAAAATTTTATGGGAAATTCTCGCAATTGAGCATACAGGTGGTGGAATTCGCCCAACACTTGTCTCTCTTTATATATGGGATGCACCCACATTTCTCTCTTTTGTTTATTTTTTTTTCTATACCGGTTACTTCTTTCCGTAAGAATAAATTGGCGCAGCCTGTTTGAAACCATATTGCAAGACAAACAATGAGAGACTAGAATTAAAATAAGCATCAGCTTCAGTTTAAGCTTTCTGTGTGCGCGGCATAAAAGCTTACTCTCGCCGATATGCTCTGAGCTGATAAGCTCGCGTATAAGCTCCGCTGTAAGCTCCGCTGTAAGCTCCGCTTTCAGCTCCGCTTTCAGCTCCCAATGTGCGCGCAGCCTTAGTGCCTGCTGGAAATTTTAGCTCGCCCGCCAACAACACTTGTTAAAAAAAACACACTAAATCGGACGACATAATAAAAAGGGTATTTTATAGTCGACTATGAAATTCTTTAGGGCAATGATAAACGAAATGAAAAAAAAAGTGCAAAACAATAACAAAGCTTGTTCACAAACGGCCGCTTAAAGTGCAGAAAGCAAGCACAAAGCAAGAGATGAAAATATGCGAGAGAGTGTAGGTAACGGAAAACTAATGCTTGCAGCACAAACAAAAACGATGCTGGTAAGCGCTACAGGAGATTATAGATGAGAGCACAGAGAGCGACACTGAGAGCGAGAGAGCAAGTTAACAGCTGTTAATTGCCCAAGCACAAACGATGTACTGCGGATCTAATAGACAGAATAAGAGAGAGGAAAGCAATAAGAACAAAAACAAAAATACTTTGCACAAGTTGAAAACACTTTGTGCAATTATTGAAACAATCACTTAGGGTGTTCACTTGACCCTAGCAGCGTTGCAGATTGAAAACGTTGCAAGCTTGCTGCAAGAACAGCGCTTTACGTACAACGCGTTGAACATATTCAACAATATGTAAACAAAAAACAGCCCACTTTAGTTATGTGCAATGCTTTACGTGTTATAAATGCACTTAAACAAGAACTTTCACGGAGCACACAAAAACACGTCTGAACAGAGAGAGAGTTAGAATGTTATTCTGCATTTCTCTTCATTTATATGAGTTGAAAAGTGAAGTTAAGGTCAGCGAAGTGTTGCGGTTAAATAAAATATAATTTCTACATAATTGAATACATTTTAGCTTCAATTTATTAATATTTTAAATAAATAGGATAATATAAATAAAGCAAAAAAATTGTTTGCGAGAAATGTTGCAACAAGTGCAAATAAAAATGAGCAAGTGGAGTTGACACCAAGCCAAGCGCTGAGAAATGCTTTCCAGTGACTACTATTAAAAGCAGGTACACATATATTTATATTATTGAGAAAATAAAATAATAATACGTATTTCTTTCTAGATATTTGTCATATCAAATTTAAGTACAAGGACAAGGACATGAGCTCTGTGTTACAAAAGCATTTTGTCCACGCCAAAGATAGGCTGACAAAAAGAAAAAGAAATGAATACAATTTTGATTAAAGTAAATATTATATGTATGTACGAAAACCTGTTTATTTTTAAATTTACTTTTTATTGAATAAATTACTTTTCTATATATTATTTTTTTTATTGTAAATAAAAATTTCTATTTTATTGAAGGAAAATGACTCGAAAATGTGTCGATGCTGATTGGAAATACGACTCAAAAATTAGTCGGAAAGACGAGTCATAAGTCATAAGCGACTCATTAAGAGGAGTCGCGGCTAGGGTACCATTTTCTCCCGAAGAGACAGTCATTTCGGATCAGAAAACGAGCGCACTTGTGACTATTTTAATCAAAACGAAATACTCACATACCATATACACATACAGTGAACCACCAATGTCTTCATATCCATATATATAAAACTCTTTGTCCTGACTGACTGACTCACTGACTGACTGAGAATCAACGTGTAGCCCAAACGGTAAAAGATAGAAAGCTGAAATTTGCACACAACATAGATGAGATAATTTCATTGTGCAATAAGACTGCGTTTTGCGAAATTCGCCCTCTAAGTGGGTCAAAATCAAGGTCAAAGGTCACAGAATTGCTTAGTATGAAAAACTTTTTTGTTTCTTAAGATATCTCAGCCAAACTCACAGATTGTATGTTTGGGACTGTTTCTTACATTCTAACCAAATTTGGTCAAAGTCGGGTTACTATATCTTATAGCTGCCATAGGAACAATCGGATGAAAATAACCTTTAGTATGAAAAACTTTTTTGTTTCATAAGATATCTCAACCAAACTCACAGATTGTATGTTTGGGGCTGTCTCTAACATTCGGGTCAAATTTGGTCAAAGTCGGGTTACTATATCATATAGCTGCCATAGGAACAATCGGATGTTAATTGACCTTTAGTATAAAAACTTTTTTGTTTCTAAAGATATCTTAACCAAACTTACAGATTGTATGTTTGGGACTGTCCTTTACATTCTAATCAAACTTGGTTGAAATCGGATGACTATATCATATAGCTGCAATAGGAACAATCGGATGCAAAATAACCTTTAGTATGAAAAACTGTTTTGTTTCTTAAGATATCTCAACCAAACTCACAGATTATATGTTTGGGACTGTCTCTTACATTCTTACCAAATTTGGTCAGAGTCGGATGACTATATCATATAGCTGCCATAGGATCAATCGGATGCAAATTAACCTTTAGAATCAAAAATTCTGTTGTTGTATGAGATATTCTTAGAAAACTTACACATTAACTCTTCTTGCTAAATATTGAATTTTCCTCAAATTTAGCTTTTTCCCGCAAAATTTAGCTTTTTCCCGCCAAATCTGAATTTTTCCCGCCAAATCACTAAATCTGACTTTTAGCCAAAGTTCAATGGCAAGGAAGAAACATTATAACCGCGGACAGCGGAAGTTGAATATTTCCGTTTTTTTTACAAAAAATGCTATATTATATAAATTTGTTAAAGCGGACTACTAAGGACCTTCTTTTCAATTTTGCGAGCGAAGCGAGCAGGGGACGGACCCCCTTATATTGTATTTATTTGTTAAACCGGACAACTAAAGAAGTTCTATTAAATTTTTGCGAGCGAAGCGAGCTGCGGGCTGGCGAGCGAAGCGAGCAGTTTATGTTTGTTAAGCTGGACAACAAAGACCTTCTTTTCAATTTTGCGAGCGAAGCGAGCGGGGGTTAGCGAGCGAAGCGAACAGTACAGCATAAATTTGTCAAATTTGCGAATAATAAAAATGTTTTGATGCGGGCTTCTTATATTAATCTTTTATTCAATTAAATCACGTTCTAATGATGCAAAAATTTCTTTAAATCATTAAGTACTCATCGAAAATTTTGAATCAATGCGGACGGCAGTCCGCGCTAGTGACGAAAGCAGCACGAAGGGTGCGAAGGCGACTAGCATAAATACACAGGAAGAATGGAAAATTTGCTATGACTGTCCGATCGAGTTCTATACCGATCGAAAGGTATCAATTTAACTTACAAATGTGCATACTAAGACTTTTGGAAACTTACCTGGTTCGTGCGATAAACAGGTGTAAGTGGGAGGGAAATAAATTAAATTATTGGAGCTAATGGGGCCGTTGGAGCCTTTTTTTACTATTCTTATCAAAAATACGCGTAAAATGACACCTCGATCATCGAAATCCGATAACTGGTTCAAAAAATAATTCATTTTGAAATTTTTAGGGGCCTTCCGAAAATGAGATGAAAAGTCAGTCTGTTTGTTAGTATCAAATCGTTGACTTAGCTTAAATGTTTGAATGAGGACTTGTTCCCGATCTAAAATCTAGAAACGTTTGTTCTACGACTTTATCGAAAATCGCTAGTTTAGCGGGAAATCGCTAAAAACCGCTAAAACCCCATAGCATCCAAACGATAGAATCTACAGATGCGATCTATATATCGTTGAAAAGGTGTTTGGAAGGGCTCTTAGGCATACCTTCAACGTTTAATTATTATTTAAAAAGGTAGAATGGGAATAGGACAGCAGCTGCAAAGTGTCATATCAGCCAGAGTTGAAGAGTGCTGATAGCTTCTGCGCTGGACATGTGTGTTTGTAAAGGCGACCAGTGTTGCCAGACAGTTTGTTTTAGCTGTACAAACAATAAACAAAATTGACAAAGCTATACTGTCAAAAAATATTGCAATTTCAAAATTTCTGAGGTCTTATTCAAAAATTTCTGATATCCCACAAAAAAAACCTCTTTACGAGGTAAAAGTCTAGTGACGAAAACATTTTCATGCCCCAAAATTTCTGATATCCAATTTTGTGACGAATAATATTAAGTTTTACACATAAATTATTTTAAACAAAATTTTTGCATTCGGCACTTCGCGAAACAGTGGGTTTTATTTGGTATTAGAATTGAGACATTTTAGCGCAATGTACCTAGTGCAACATTTTGTTTAAAATAATTTATATGTAAAACTTTATATTATTCGTCACAAAATTGGATATCAGAAATTTTGGGGCATGAAAATGTTTTCTTTACTAGACTTTTACCTCGTAAAGAGGTTTTTTTTATGGGATTTAAAAAAAAGGAAATTTTTCAACTTTTTTTTTTGATTTGTTCTTAAAAATGTTTTTATGCAAAAAAATTTTTCAAACAATTCTAAGAGTGACTGGAAAAAAATTTTTTCATAAATATTTTTGCTAGTATTTTTTATAATATTGTGAAAACTGCAAAAAAGCCAGTTTTCGTGTGAATAGTAGGAAAATTGAGTTAAAATCATCATTTTTAGGATTTGTATCTCGTTTTGCTGCGAATCCATCCACCGCGTTTGACAGATGATGCTCTTTCAGCCAGACTTTGTCGCCCACGCTTGGTTTCCATGGCCTCCTTTGCAAATTATATTGTCGAGCCTAGTCTTGTGCCGCCTTCTCTAAGCTCCTGCGCACTATCTCAAAAATTTCTTTGAGCTTTTTGGCATTAGCCCGTGGCTCCTGTGTATCCTGTCCTGTGCCGATGGCCACCTTATCGTATAGCGCTCGGGGCAACCGAGGCTCTCGGCCCTGCGTCACGAACGCTGTCGAGTATCCCGTTGACGCAGTCATACTGGTATTGACGGCCAACGTGATCTCTGGAAGAGCCTCATCCCAGCATCTCAGGTATCAAATTGGGCTATCAAATTGGGCCATCATCGTCTTCACGGTGCGATTTGCCCGTTCAGTAGGATTTCCTGAGGCGTGTATGGTTCAGTGTATTGATGCTTTACACCCATGTCCGTGTTTCGAGCGTGGTAGAGGTCTGCGAATACTGTTGCCCATGGCTCCTCCGAAATTTGGTTGAGCATTTGCCCAGGAGCTTGCATTTGATTTGACTTGTATCGCTGGCCGATTTCGCAACGTTGTACGTATGTTCTTACGTCTCGGTGTACTCACGGCCAATAATATCGTGCTGCCAGCCTGGCTATTGTTTTCCTTGATCCTGTATGTCCTGTCGCCGCCGCATCGTGGTTTTGGCGTAACACTCGCTGCCTCTTGTTCTCGGTACGCACAGCTTCCATGATGGCACATCCTCGTGTCCGGCAAGATGGGGAATGTGACGATATAAATTTCCAGCATCCCCCATATAGTCCGGGTATTTCCTGGGCTCCTTGTGGAACTTTTCCAACATCTTTGATATCCACCTGCAGTTAGTACCACCAACGTTTGTGAGCGTCGACTCTGGCGCACACCTTCATCCAGTGGTTTTCTGGACAGGGCGTCTGCCACCACGTTTAGTTTACCCTTGCGATATGCTACCTCGAAGTCGTATTGCTGTATTTCCAACGCCCATCTCGCGATGCGGCCGGAAGGACTCTCGATGGAATTTAACCATTTTAGTGCCAAATGGTATCCTTTGAGATATGGCCTCAACTTCCGAATTGCCCAGACGATCGCCAAACACTCCTTCTCCGTGGCCGAGTAGTTCTTTTCCGCACCGTTGAGTGTCCTGCTGGCGTACGCAATTACTCGTTCCTCCTCGCCGGATCCTTGTGTGAGAATAGCTCCCAATCAGTAATTACTCGCATCCGTTTGTAGTGTGAACTGCTTGTTGAAATCAGGACATGCCAGGACGGGCGCATTGGTTTACTCATCCTTCACGTTCTTGAAGGCTTGCTGGTGTTTTATTCCTTTCTTCTATACCTCGTTCAGTGGCTGCACTGTATTTGCGAAATCTGGGACAAATCGCCTGTACCAAGATGCCACTACCAGGTATTGTCGCAGTTTCTTTGCATTAGTAGGTGGCTTCAATTTGGAAATCGAGTTCACCTTCTCTGGGTCGGTGCAAATGACGTGTTGAAGAAGTCGCACTTGTCGACTTTGATCCTCAAATTTTCTGCCCGCAGTCGTAGAAACACTTTTTTTAGGTTCGCCATGTGTTCCTCCAGTGTTTTCCCAATGACGATGATGTCGTCCAGATAGGCAAAGGCATGTGGCAGCATATCGGGTCCTATTACCCGATCCAGAGTCCGAAGGGCATTACCTTCCATTGGAAAAGTCCTCTGCCTGGCATGGTCGACTCGACTTTTCCATTTGTATCAGCCAATACCCATCTTTCAAGTCGAGGCTCGTGATATAGTGAGCCTCCCTTAGCTGGTCTAAGATATGGTGCACCCTGGGGAGAGGATATGCGTCCTTGACTGATCGGCTGTTTAATTGACGGAAGTCGACGCATAGTCTCCATTTGACCGTCTTCTTCTTGACCATGACGATCGGGACGCTATGTGGGCTATTAGATGGTTCAATACATCCCTTTGCCAGCAGTTCATCTACCTGCTTGTTGATTTCTTCTTGCATTTTCGGATTCTTTGGGTAGTAACGCTGCTTTACGGGCCGGTCGTCGTGCATAACAATCCGGTGCTAAGTTATAGGTGAAGTTCCTGTCATTGTTGCAAATGCGGCAGGAGTGTATCTATAGCTGCATCCTAACGTAAAGGTTCCCAACCTGTTTCGCCATTCCTCGTATGTCCTTGTTCATTTGCCTTGGCTTGTTTCTGTGCTGTTGCTTGATCCTGTGCTACTTGATCACGTATTTCCTGTTCCTGCGTTGCATGTTCTTGTGCTTCTTGGTTTTGTATTACTTGCGCCAGTGTTTCTTGTTCTTGAGTTACTTGTTCCTTTGTTGCTTGCTCCTGGGTGCTGACTACCGATAGTCTCTCCTCTCGTCCTCTGTTGTGTCGTAGTCGAGCCGGAATTCGGACTTGCATGCCGGCACAAATCCCATCTTAGCACCAATTCAATGATAACTCCTGGTAGTACAAGTAATGGTGGATCCACTTGTCTGTTTCCCAGTTTGATCTGCGCCTCCACGTGCTCCGTCTCTCCGGTGGACCATCCATCTGCCAACCGCACCTGCTTTTGCGTTGCTCCCAGCTCAAAGTCTCCTTCAGACGACGCACAGTGGGGCTGTTGCTCATTTTACTTTGCAAAAATCATAACTTTTGAACCAAATGAAATAATTGAATAATTTTAATGGCATATGATAGATAGCATTTTAACCTATGAAATGAGTGTTTCAGAAATGTGCCACGCATCCCAGATACTTACTTAGGGGATACCAAAGTTGAAATTTGAAAAAAAAATTATTTTTTATTTTTCTGCGTGAGTTATCCGAATTGCATATATCGACCTATTTCCTATGGCTCTATATGAAATAGTAGTCCGATTTCAACCAATCTGACATATTATGAATCTGGGGTAGTCTTCTACATCCAGACCAAATTTGGTTCAAATCGGATTACGATGTCATATAGCTGCCATAGCAACAGTCGGTCAAAGTATGCAATAATGCCGCGTGCTTTTAGTGTGAGGTTGCATTAGTTTTTTTGGTTTAACTTAAAACGGTGGATTTAGGTGGATACAAAACCATATATATTTATTTAGAGAAATGATATCTGAAGCGTTTTTAAGTAAGTGTACTGCTCGACAATGCTCGACATGAAAGTTATCGTCTACCAAAGCTCAAAAATAGTTCAAATCTAGTGTTTTTAAAATTTAAATGGGTTAACCTTAAAAGGTTGTACTACCCACAATTTTTACTTGATCTAAGAATCAATTTTGGATTTTTAATCTTTGAAAAATTCTCTATTGAATGCTTACTTTTTTCGAACGCTTACCTCAAACAAATTATTTTGGCCAAGTTGTCCGTCCTGCGGCCGTGCAAAACACTAGATTTTGACCATTTTTGAACTTTGGTAGACGATAACTTTCTTGTCTAGAATTGTCGAGCAGTACACTAACTTAAAAACGCTTCAGATATCATTCCTCTAAAAAAATATATATTGTTTTGTACCCATGCGAATCCACCGTTTTACTTTAAAGGCCTGTCTCCAGCACTGCGAAATTTTTATGTTAGGAATTTGCTATTTATTTCGTGTGCGTGGAACATAAACAAAACAGTGTGCCCAAATACGTAAAGCGTGTGACGATGTACCTAAAACGTGCATGGTCACTCTGTCGAATCAGCTGCGTTTTGTAACAGCGCCAATTTTGAAAGTTCAACTAATTTAAAAAAAATTAATAAAATGAACCCTGACAATGAAGTGATTGTGTTGGTGGCGGCATATATTGTTGCAAAAACAGTTTCATCTCTCTTTTTGGTTTTGCGCATAGTTTTTTCTTCCATTTTTTCAATCGACACTCGCGAAATAATTGTCGACAATATATTCCTGAGCTGTGCATCAGCTGTTCTCTCAGTCCACAAACGCTGTCGATAGGCCATTAATCGATATTTATTTGTGGATTTCGTTCAAGTTGCTGGATACTCAAGCAACGAAATCGAAAACGAAAAGTTTCTGCCTCAGTTTTTTTTATATGAAGTTTGGCAGAAATTTTTATTTTCCGCGATGGTGGATACCTGGCTTAAATCAAAAAAACTTGCATGCGCTCTTCATCTTTTACCTGGCTGCGTGTTTTTATTGTAAGGTTGCATTAGGTTTTCCAACTTAACGTAAAGGGATGGATCAGGACAGGTATAAAACCATATATATTTATTTAAAGAAATAAATGCTGAAGCGTTCTGAAGTAATTTTATCCCGGGAAATCCTGGAATCGAGAGTTATCGTCTAGCAAAGTTGAAAAATTGTCAAAGTCTAGTGTTTTGCAGTGCCGCAGGCCGAACAACTTGGCAAAAATCATTTCTTTGGGGTAAGCGTTAGAAAAAAGTAAGAAAAGAATTCGGTAGAGAATTTTTCAAAGATTAAAAATCCAAAAGGATTTTTGAATCAAGTAAAATTTGTGGGTAGTACAACCTTTTAAAGTTTACCCATTTAAATTTAAAAAACACTAGATTCTGAAAATTGTCCAACTTTGGTAGACGGTAACTCTCAATTCCAGGACTTTTCCGGGATTAAATCACTTAAAAACGCTTCAGCATTCATTTCTTTAAATAAATATATATGGTTTTATACCCGTCCGGATCCATCCCTTTACGTTAAGTTGAAAAAACTAATGCAATCTCACAATAAAACACCTACGCAATTACAAAGTTTGACCGATTGTTGCTATGGCAGCTAATTAAATACTTTTAAGAATTTTTGATTTTTTTTGTTTTATTTTTAAGGTTTTTATATTTAAAAATTACTTTAAAAAAATTTGAAAACAATTTTTTTTTATTCAAAAATTTGTTTTTTGTTTTTCGGTGTGAATTATAAGAATTTCATATGTCGACCTAATTCCTATGACATCTATATGATATAGTGGTCCGATTTGAACCAAATTTGGTCTGGATGTAGAAGACTACCGCAGCTTCATGATATGTCAGATTGGTCGAAATCGGACTACTATATCATATAGATGTCATAGGAATTAGGTCGAAAAACATAAAAAAATTTTTGAATAAAAAAAATTGTTTTAAAATTTTTTTAAAGTAATTTTTAAATATAAAAACCTTAAAAATAAAACAAAAAAAATAAAAAATTTTAAAAAGTATTTAATTTTAGGCGCCATCAAATTTATTTTTTTCACAAATTTCAACTTTGATAGCCCTTAAGTAAGCATCAAGGGGGCGTGGCACTTTTTTTAAACACTTATTTCATAGGTTAAAGAGTTATCTATCATATGCCATTTAAATTATTCAATTATCTCATTTGGTTCAAAAGCTATGATTTTTGCAAAGTAAAATGAGCAACGGCCCTACTGTGCAACGTCACAGCTAGTTCCTCGTTCACGAAGCTGCTCGTTGCTCCTGTGTCGATAGTAGCGTTGTAGACATTGTTGCCGATCTGAACTGTCGCCGACAGGCGGTGGCCCTCGGAAGAGCTGCTTCTGTCGGCATCCGCTCGCTCCTGGGAGCTGAACGCCGTCTGTCGTTTCCCGGGCGGCAGCATTGGACTGTGCGAACTCCAATTCGCCCACACACCCAGCAGAATAGCAAGTTTTCGTTCTGGCATTCTCTCGCCCAGTGGCCCTCTCGTCTGTGTTGGATTTGGTACGTGAGTTGGGGGTCCTGTGAATGCCCTTACATGGTGCATGGTGTATTATTCCCCGTTGGTCTGGAGTCTTCCATTGCCATTAATCGTGACCGATTTTGGTGAGTATGCAAACTCCTCCAACTCCTCGAATTCCTCCGCCAGCTGCATCAGCTAGATCAGGCTGCCATTCTGATACGGGGAGGCTGCTGTTGTAGATATGCTCCCGTTCCCGCTCCATGGAAAGTCGGAGTGGCCTCAGCAGCGTCTGCATTTCCACCATATATCTTTTGAAAGGCTCGTCGATGCCCTGCTTCCGTCGAGTGACTTCCTCCA
Organism: Drosophila subquinaria; assembly: GCA_037043405.1. Lineage (NCBI taxonomy): Eukaryota > Metazoa > Arthropoda > Insecta > Diptera > Drosophilidae > Drosophila > Drosophila subquinaria. The sequence continues at coordinate 17,135 of JBAMBL010000225.1, forward strand.
ACAGCTTCGAGAAATAGTCTCGAGGTAGAAAGAACTCCTGGAAGCTGGTCGCGAAATATGCCCAGGTCCTCCAGTGTTCATTGTTGGCTATGTACCACTTGAGAGCTGTTCCCTTTAAGAGCTCCGGCGTCGCTCGTGGTATCAGGTTTAGGTCAAGTTCATACGTCTCCGCCGACCATTCCACTTGCTCCAGGAATTCCAGGGGCTTTTAGTTTCCGCCGAACTTAAAACTTCACTCTCGGACTTGCTTTGCGGACTGATTTCCTATCCGTGCTAGCCGGGGGACTCTGTATTTGTCTGGTTTTGCAGGAAAGTAGATGAAGTTCCCCAGGGGGCTCTCCGTTCCTCCCGCTTCTGATCTTCCAATCGACGTGCCTCCTCGCTGGTTGAAGTAAAGTCCATGTTCTCGATCCGAATGGTGAGCTCCTTGAATGGAGAACTTCTTCCGTGCTTCCTGGAGAGTGCGTCTAGTCGTTAGGCATGGGGAGCGGGCCCTTCGTTGGCTTCGACCCACTCGCCGAACTCCATTCGCATGGCGCCCACTGTGCCCGTAAGTACAACTTTAAGCTCGCTGCCATACTGCATCAGTTCCTCCTTCTTGAAGTTGTATATCCATGATCGTACCATTCTGAAAATTCTCTGGTCTTATTATACGCAAAACCCTGCACTTTGGGCGCCAGTTGTAACGATGCTTTAGGCCGGGCTAACTCGGTCGACTATGTAAGGTCGACGCTGATTCCAAATATGCAATCAGATTTCAGGTAGGTCTTTTCACCTGGCCTCCAGGTAATGTCCCTTATAAGGGACTAGAGCAGTCAGAGTATGTTTATTTTTACAGACATTTTTATTGAAACAACTTAAATGGTACCTTACAACTTTTGATGAAAGCGAGCGAAGCAATTGCTATCTCGCTTAAGGCAAAGATAAACATCGCATTTTTTGCAAATTACAAATGTTTTTCCTTTGCATCCCTCTAATTTGCACCGGGAATTGTTTTTACTGTTAACAAATTCCGGAATGTGCATTATGTTGTCTAGGCGTATCTCTTTCTCTGGGTAAGTTTGAATGGACCTTCTTCGCTTGATTTGAGTGTTCTCTTCAGATGGTTCCAATAAAGAACTTACAGATGTGGCAGGAGAATTACTAAATGAAGTGGGTGAATTTTCTTGGAGCGGCTGTCGCGACAGTGACCTTTTCATCAGAGAAGGTCTGCCACGTAATTTCGGCGTCGTCTCGGCATTGACCATCACATGACAGCTTTGTGCTTTTATAAGAGTATTCGCCACTTCTACCCGAAAATTAAGTGAATCTAAAATTTCTCTTTTTGGAACCTTTAATTCGGTGCAGTCTTTTTTGTACTCCATCCAAGCCGCAACCAGTGCAAGGTCCACAAAATGCATAATTACGCGTAACGTCCACTTTTTAGTTTTTATATGAATTCTGTAATATTGGAGAATTTGATCTAAGAGATCTACGCCACCCATGTTTTCGTTGTACAAACGAACCACTTCCGGACGATTAATTTCGATGTACTTTTGTAGCTTTTTATCCCAACGGGATGCCTTATCTTCTTTACCGATTCCAATATAGTTAAAAGCCAGATTAACTACCTTGTTATCGTACCAGCGAGTTAAAATGACTTTGTCGTTGTCACTATAACATTGCGCTGCTGAACCTCGGCCCCTTTTTGCCATAACTTTCGGATCAGGTAATGGAGGGTTGCCAAATCTGTTTGCTCTTACTGTTCCTGCCGCAAGAATGCCTCTATTCAAGAGGATTTCAAAAAGTTGAAACGATGGAAAGTAGTTGTCGAAAAAAAGCTTGTAACCGTTTGCATTTGGAATCCGCTTTGCTAGTTCAAGCACTATAGCTGATCCTGAGCCTATAGTTTTAGTTAGTATTGGACTTAAAGGTGTGGTCGAGCCTTGGTAAACAATAAAGTCATAAGGCATACCGCTCTTGCCGCAAAGGAAATAAACCTTTATGCCCCAGGGGCAGGGCTTGCCTTTGATGTATTGCTTAGCGAAAAAACGTCCTTTAAATGGAATTATTTGTTCATCTATTGCCATAAATTCTTCCATAGGTAATGTGCGTAGATGACTTCTTACGTGTTCCATTATTGGTCTAACTTTGTGAAGTCGATCAGTAGTTGAAGAATTGAAAGGATCACTAACATGAAGATGATTCCTTAATGATGTGAATCTTTTTATATGCATTGACGAGTTCCGGAAGAAGGGCAGGTTCCATCGCTTTTCATAGAACATGGATACTCTTGGAAATTTAAAGCAGCTCATCATAATATGATGAGCGAACAGAATCTGAATCTCGTTCGATGTAGTATTTTTAAATGTAGTGTTGCCTGAAAAGGTTTACATTAGCAATTAAAGTATTACATACTCATAATGGACCCACCTTTTTGATGAGCATACGCATTTGTAAAATTGGCAGTACTATCAAAAAAGTCGTCTCCGAGGTATCGTCTAAAATATGAGTATGGACTTTGTACTTCCTCGCATGCTACACCATCAGTGTTTATGAATTCCAAATTGTTCTTGACGCAAGATCTTGTTTTCCATTTTATTTCCTTTTTTTTGGTTATTTGGATTTCACATGCCTGCTCTGACGGGATTACATTGACAATGTCGTCAATATTTACGCCTAGATCTTCCATGACACTGGATTCTATAGTCGGGAGGTCTGGAAGCTCCAATTCCCCTATAATATGCCCTTCCTCATCCTTGCCTTCGCCTTCAGATTCAGATTCAATGCGCGCAAGTTTTTGGGTGCACTCTGTCTCGGCCGCACGCACTTTTTCTACAGCCAAGTCTATCCGGTCGTTGTCGAGTTCATCATCAGATTCGTCTTCCACATCCGATGAATTGGTTAAAAGGTGAAATATTTCTTCTTCTGTTAATTTTTTCTGCATAGTTTTATGCATTTTGGTCAAAATATATAAATCTGCTGCAAAACAAATTGCGTTATGATTCCCGCGCAAATTAACAAAAGTCACGTACACAGTCAGCCCTGGTCCCATATAAGGGACGACGATATTTTTGCTTCTATTTCTGTTATTTGTACAAGTATATTAGAAGTTTTCGCACTTAATTAACAACAAAGGATGCAACTATACTTACATATTTTTTCTACACCAATTTGATGACAGTAACCATATAAATTGATTAGCTGAAAATCCCGCATTTAATTGGATAAAAGTAGGATCTACAAAAACGCGTATATTTTGATCAAATGGCAACACAGAGCGGAAAAAAAGAAACCGACGTAAAGCTAAATCTGTGAGCTTTCAGAGTTGCATTGGAGCTTTTACAACTGTAGCATTGTTTTCAAATTCTAACAGTTGAAAGCTGAACAAAAAGTTTGTCCCTTATATGGGACTAATCCATGAAAGGGTTAACTTCAGTTATTACAGAGTAAAATAGATAATGTTGGTTTCTGCGAACGCTCGTCCTGAGGTCCTGGTTGTCGTCCTTCGGACTCTCGTTGGGATACGGTGGAGGTCCTCAACTGGTGACGTGGCCGCTGCTGTACCACAGCCTTGCGTATTCGCGCGGCCGTCGACACTAAGGATCCTTGCTACTGCAAGGCCTGGTTGAACAAATCCCTGTTACTGCAAGGATGGATGCTGGAATCCTTGTGACTACAAGGATCGATGCGAGATTCTGGCTACTGCTAGAATTGCTGGAGATGTCCTTGCTACTACCAGGACTGTGACTTGATCCTTGTTACTGCAAGGATTGCTGAGGGAATCCTTGTTACTTCTGCAAGGATAACGGAGAGAGTCCTTGTTACTGCAGGGACTGCTGACTTGATTCTTGCTACTGCTAGGACGGTTGGTTTGATCCTTGTTACTGTTAGGATTGTTGGGGGAGTCTTAGTTACTACTAGGACTTGTTGACTTGATCTTTGTTACTGCAAGGATACTGAGAGAGACTTGATCCTTGTTACTGCAAGGATTGTTGACTTGACTCTTGGGACACCAAGAATTGTTGCTCGCTCCTTGTTACTGCAAGAAGTGCTGGCTCGTTCTGACTCGCGAGCCAGCAGCTGTCTGCTCTTTTATATCCGCCAACTGACCGCTACGCTGCCGACGTCACTGCTTCGCTCAATCAACGACGTTTGCTCAGTTGACGACGCTCTCTCGATTTGCGGCGTTCGCTCATTTTACGACGCTCGCTCAATTGGCGTTGAGTTAGCGGTACCTGCGCTTACAACCACTGTTGCAACTTAGAAAAATCAGATTGAGCCAAAAAAAATGCCAAATTCAGTAAAAAAAAATCCAAAAAACATTTTTTTGCTGCTCATATTATTTTTACATTTAATAAAATTTAAAATATTTCTTTCTCCAACACTTATAGCTCTAACACATAATAATTTCAACGTGTCTCACATTTTCAAGTTAATCTAATGATTCAGATTTTTCTTAAGTACATGTGTAATTCTTAAAATTATAAAAACAATATAGTTACT